>MU273716.1:0-41980 GCA_022160365.1 Vararia minispora EC-137
AGCTAAACGACTTGACAGGCTTGGTTTCGGCGGTCGGGGTAGCGGTAGCCCCCTGACGAGAGCTTTCGCAGGCTCGAAACCGCCCCTTACTCCGCCGTACCTAGCAGCCTCTCCGCGCGTTAGTCGGGACCCTACCTTCGGGGACGGTCGTCCGGGCGAGCGTGTATGCTGCCGTCAGCTTGTCCGCGTTGCGCATAGACCACGCTCTGGGCCTGCACTCGTTCCTCGCTGCGGCCCAGACCACCCAGCCGTGCCGCCTCGTGTACCTAGAACAGCTACTACCATTTGACTAGCAGGCGATACGTTCCGTGGATAGCCCCTCGCATCTTCGCAACATCTTTCTCGTACGTGCGGTCGGCAGCGCGCTTAACTACGTTCGGACTGCACCAGAGCAACAGGGCATCAATCACTGCTCCTCCTACGGGTAGCCGCATCTCGCTATCGCGTCGAACGCAGCAACGCAGAGGAGCCCGTCAAGCTCATCGCTGACGTTGAACCTGCACACGACCGGATCTAGTTCCTGTATCACGAATCCCCCGACATTTACTCGTTCGGACCCCATTGACTGCATCTCTCTGTACCGCAAGATATCGAGCATCCTGAGCTAATTGCTACTACGCATGTGCTAGACGTCCTCCTGGCCGGAGCAAGATGTAGGCGTCCGGGTGCAACGCCCGGAACGTTAAGCGTTAAGCCCGGCGGTTACCTCTTAGCAATGTAATCCCATTGATAAAAATAATTAAAAAAAAAGAGAGCGTATCGGCCAGACGTGGAAGCTTAGAGCCACGCGCGAAACACGTGCTGCCGGCGCGGACGAGTTCTCTTACGTCCTTCTCTCTCATCACCGCCATGACCTTTCCTTCCCCATGATGTCAATCCTTCCCCGCTCATGATTCTTTCTTCTCTCTGCGCAGCTGATACCTCCCAAGAATATCGAGGCCACCTTTGACCGGTCGGGGCTACCCTACAGTTTTCGTTTACAGGTCGTCGTGTTACTAACATAGTGCGTGACTGCCCCTGCGATAGTACTGTGTTTATTAATATTCTCAAAGCCACTTCATAAAGCAGTCGCTCTCTCTTAAGCTACCTGTGCCAAAAGTCTCGTCGAACAATTCCTTAATTTCCGTTTTGATCTGCCAACGCGGCTGCACGGTGGGCTCCTTATATTTCCCGTAGGCACGTCTGTGACTCGGATGCTTGTTCATCGCTGTGCGTCTTGCGGCCCACTTCGTCTTGTCGACAGTTGAATTCCCAGCTCCGTGTCTCTGTTTCTTGCCCTGTGCCGTGTGGCTGCGGTACAGATGAATGGTTCTTACCTGGGTGCTATTTTCCAAGGAATGATATATTTTCTCGAGTATCCGTGAATGACAGAGGTCTGGGTTCCGCGCTGGCGGTGCATATGCGGTAATATGACATGATGATGTACATGCGAAGGAACTGTGCTCGTCGCTGGCCGCCACGGTACTACCTTTCTTCGGCCGCATCTTCCACCAGTTTTTCCCTTCTCGCGCGGGAGAGCGGTCAGAGGATGTGCGTGCATTGTGTTTCTTCCCTCGGCTATGCGGACGAGGGAGCGACGAAGAAAACGGCTAACTTGACTGAACTGAGCGCCACTTCTTGTTTCCTTGGGTGGGTCGATTTCGCCTGCCTGTTTATCGTCTATGTTTACGGGTGTCTCCCCACCAGTCCTTGTGCTTCTTTCTTGTACTCGGCACATCTTTCAGTACTGTCCCGGCTCCCTACCGTTTCACAGAAATGACGCCCTTGCGCACTGAAGGCTCGTTGCCCGTCTGCTACTGTACCATCTATATTCTCCATCCCTACGTGTCGGAATATGTACCTTGACGTCGTAGTGTCTCACAAAGCTCTGATGGGTTTTCTTTCTCCGCGTTCCCTAGCTGCGCCACGTTGTGCATTTTTCTCTTGAGTTACAGACGTCGCTGCTTGCATCGCCGCTAGGTTTGACCATCCGAGTACCGCTCGTTGCTACCGCCCCAGTACCTTGCAGCGCACCATGCCGAATATCCTTCCATGTAGGTGCTCTTTCTCTCCACGAGGTCCAGTCTACGGGTCCTCTCAGCGGGCGTTGTGTGCGAACAAGGCGATTGCCTCCGTATGATCAGGCTATTACTAGACCATTGCGCTCGTCGGGACTGGTGGGCTGATCTATGTACGCCATGCCACTTATACGTCGGAATAAGTGTACAGCGCACACTCTCTGACACTACTATTTCATTAGATTCATTTTTTGCGCCTGCAGGTCTTCGTGCACGTCTGGTCGGTAATATTTATTCTGTATATACATACCAAAGCTCAATCTTTGGTACAGTACAGCGGAATTCGCTGTCCCGTGAGTCATTACCCCACCCGCGAGGATGGGATCGACCCTATGCGTACTGGTGATATGTCTAGGCGCGCAATGCGTGACAACGCAATTCATTTCTATCAATAGTACTGTGTGGGTGGTTGGAGGATCACCGATGATGCGTGCTGTTGAATGTCGTTGAGCGTTTGCTTGTGAATACTTTGGCTGATTAGTCTTCCGCCTACTCTATCTTCCCAAGATATCTTTTTGATCCATGTCCCAAGCGTTCCCTTTCGCGCCTTGCGTTTCCCCGTATCAACCGGAGACAGAAGATATCCATCTCCGATCGTACGCGCGATATTCTCAATCGCTCCTGCGGGAGACCTTACGGTCAGCAGGAAGCCCTCGCGTTTATACTTGCTTCCTAATTGTGTCTGGCGTCGTGCTGGACTGGCCAATAATGTTCGAACAAGGCTGATGCCGATACACTACACAGACAAACCGTGCAGATACAGGTGCAATAGATGCGATATGCATGAATGTACGATGCGCGCTGGGTTGGATGATGCCGACCGCCTTACGTCTCATGGTGTTCGCAACCAGAAACCCCGCGCACCGCGTCAGTGATATTAATATTAAAGCCTGCCTTGCGAGTTACCTCTAGCGCTTGTCCTTGCATTCCCCTCCAGCTATCATGGCGCACCTCACGTACGAGTTCGTGCATCTCCCTTGTTCGAAGGCCTTCGAGGAGGATCAGAAGATGGTTCTGCCCGCGTTCGATATCATGAAGTCCGAGAACCCACATCCGTACGTCTGTCATGCTCGTCGGCTGACTAGGTCATTCTGAACCGCGATAGGAAATGGACAGGACTTCAGCTCGGTGCACCTCCTGAGCCTACGTTTTGGAACGTGACAGGTGCGTCCTCAGATCCACATCTTAAACCGGTCCTTCCTCACTGTGGGGCGGTCCAGCATGGGATAGCTCTGACGCACACAGAGCCTGGCAATCCTGCGCCATCTTCCCCTCCTTCTACAGTGCCATTATTCCTGTCGTCGCTGATGCCGCTAACCCTCGCTTCGACTTCTTTCACTCGCACTTCCCCTCCGACCCTGAGCGCGCGCTGAGTGCTCCTCTGACGCAAGTCACATTGCTCACTCCGAAGCAAGGGAAGACACGCCAAGAGATCGAAGGCTTGCTGGAGAAGATGCTTGGATTGATGAAGGAAAGTGGTGCAGAGGGGGTGCTCGAGGCTGTGGTGGGAACAATCGAGGAACATCCTGAGAAGGTCATCGTGGCTATCGGCTGGGAGAGCAAGGAGGTAAACGCGCTGGTTTCTGCGTGATCTGTGCAAGCGCTTATGTTATCCTAGCATCAGGAGAAAGCTTCGGGCCCGAGCGGACCGGCGGGACATATTATCAAAGAGATCGATGACCTAGCGGAGGCTACATCTGCGAACACGAAGTTCTTCAAGCACTAAAGGCAACCCGCTTCTGGGGATTGCTATGCAATGTACAGTTGTGTCGTGTGTTTGAAATGTAAAACAACTATTAAACGCGTCTCCAATCCATAATCCGTCGAGAACGTATGAACTGAGGGCTGTCGCTAATCAATTTCCCTGCTGTCCGTTTTGCGTCACTGTACTGTAGAACTGAATCGACCGCATGCGCCGTGGGTTCGCATGCTACATTGGAGAATCCGGCCATTTCCTGCGGGAGAGCACAGCTCGAGTGCGGTCCCATACGCCGGCAATAGCTCGCCATCTTCACTGGAGCATAAGCGTCACAGAAGGCGACGAGACACAGGCCTCAAAATCCTCGCATCTGACGTCCACACCCCGCTGTTCGATGTCACGGTGCTTCTTTGTGCGCCAGTGTTTGACGGCCAACGTGCTTTTTAATGCAAGGACATGCTCGCACCTCGTATGCGGCGTACCGACTCGTGACGCCCGTCCTCACTTCAAATCTCCGGGGCCTCTCGTCCTTCGATGCCACCGCTCTGACTCCCCGGTGCGCATCCAGATTACTCGCCAAATCGTGCGTGCGTCTGCCCCGCCCGGACGTCGTGCTGCGCTTTCCGCCAACAGGCACGCGCCATGTAAGCGGGCGGAATCAGGGGCCTGGTGTCCGCGTAAAATACGGAGACGGCGGGCGATCCGCGGGTTCGGCAGGAGGGGATACGGATCCTCTGGGGAATCGTTCTCCGTTCCTTTCCAGTAGACCGGCGGGCCCAGCAGCGACATGTACAGATTAAGCTCGCGTCGGCCAGATTCCCGTCTTACATTCCGACGTTAGATGTGCATCTGGCGTCCAGCCCGCCCGCCAGACGCCGATCTCGCGTGCGCGGGGAGTTGATGGGTGCGCCCGTCCTCGTTCCATGGCAAGTGAGACAATGCAGGGGATGGTGCCTACAATTACTGATCACGCATGGTTAGATATGTGGCGACGATGCATCCGCCCCATCGCCCGCGCACGTCTGTTACTGTCTTTCGAGCATTGCGTTCATAACCGAGCAAAGCGATTTGCGCGTGGAGGGCCTGCCAATTGTCGCAGCTTGAGCTGACAAAGATCCGAGTCCGCACGTCGGTGCGGGTATGTGTGACCGTGATTAGTCCGCGCCGTAACCGCATCTCGATTGAGACGGGAGGAGAGAACGGAGGAGTCTCATTGCACATAGATATATGCGCAGAAATGCTCATCGCTCATTGACGCAGTTCGCGAAGACATCCCGCGCTGTCACAGTAAGAAGCGCACAAAGCTTTCCTGTTGTCAGTGCGCGTGAAGCGAAGCATCGATCGATTGCAGAACGCATGCAGTACAAAGCCCGTGTCACGACGCCGGCCCGTCTGCCTCATCCGCGCTGACGAACGCACCGCGGACCTGCTCGTAGACGCGGCGCTCCCAGGTAACGAGGTTAACACGGCGCGCGACAGCGACGCGGAGCCTGTCCTCCGAGTCGAGCAGTGTATGCAGGTACGCGAACGCAAGCGCGTCGAGAGCCGTCGGCTGCCTGTGTGCGGTCATGTCACATCAAGCCGAATAGAAGGCGGGGGAACGCACGCAGAGCCGAGGAACCACCGGTCGGTACCGAGGCGCTCGCTGAGCGCGGCGATGGCGTCGCAGTAGCGAGCGAGGATTGCGCTTGAGGGCACGCGGGAGCCGAAGGGGGGGAGGAGGGATAGCAGGCCGGATGTCGGCGCGGGTGGCGGGCTGAGGAGCGTCTCAAAGGGCGGATGTTGGGATGACGGCGGTAGCTGGAGGACGGTGTGTAAGAGAGAAGGCGCTGCCTGTGTAAGAGCCTGGAGGGCGTCAGAATGCGGGTGAACGCGAGAAGAGCGGTTGGACATACGAGCGCGGTGTGCACATCGCCTTCGAGCAGCGCGATCCATGCCAGACTCTCGTCTCGCGCTTTTTCATCACGATAGCCCTCCCACTCGCCGCGCGCCCCGGCCTGTTCCACGACCCATCCAGCAATATCATGCGCCGGCAGCAACGCTCCGTCTGCGTCGCCGCGCATGGGCAACTGTAGGTTCGGCAGGCGGCCGCCGAGCGCACCGGCGGGGTCGACGTCCCAGCGGACAGCGACGCGGGAGACGCCCGCAAGAGCGAGGTGCGCTTGCCAAGTGAGACACTGCACGTCGCGCGAGAGCAGGTCCGGCGCGCGGTCCCGCGTCGTGCGCAGCGGCGGCGCGATCCAGAGCGTTGGCGTTGTAATGCGCCGCTTGGACGGTGTGGGGCACGCGGGGTGGACGCGCAGCGGGAAGGGAGCGACGAGGCGCCGGAAGAGCACTGGGATCTGGGTGAAGTCGGGCGCGGCGGGCGGCGGCGGGGCGGCGACGGTGGCCATGGTTCGGTGAGAGGGAAAGATTCGGAGGTGCTATAGCCGACGGCGGACTCGGAGGGGGCACGCGAGGTCCGTGTTCCGCGAGCCACGTGCAAGCCACGTACACGTGCTACAGCTGGCCGCAGGCGTGTCGCCGTGCCGAACGAGTACGCCTAGTTGACTTCTTTCGCAACTACCATACCCTCTTTCCCTGCACTCATCATCTATATCTTCTCATATTCTGCCTATTTCTCTTCCGGAAACGGCCTCCGTCAGAGGACATGGCAATCGCACTTCGCTAGCTGAGTTCGCGCTGTGCATCCTGAAAGCTCTGGGCACTGGTGGGCGCCAGATGCCGCTCGGTCACCCTGCGGTTGTACGCCAGGCCGTCTCACTATCTACATCCCACTTTGTCGGCACCCCTTCTTGTCTCTGTTTAGCTTTGATGGCTTCGTAGAGCATTATCCCCTCCTATGAAGTCGTCGATCCAGGAGACTGGCGCATAGCAGGTTCAAGTTTATCATCTCAATTCTCCGTCATCTCTTGGTGGATTTTATGGTCGAGGCCTACGCCTATCGTATCTATGCATCCACATGACATACCGCTCTCGAAGAGTGGCTCCTGGCTTTTCGTGATTAATCTACTCGTACATGGTCAGCGACCTCTGTCAAGCGGGTTCGTTGCCGCGGCATCTCCCGTTCCTCTCTTTTCGATGGATGAACTCACCGCTATGCTCCGTCTTCCTCTACGCCTCGCTCTGAGATACGGGATTAAGTAAAAAATCCATCTGCTTCAGCCACCAGCATGTTGTCCCACATCTCTGTACATTGACCGAGACCCGCGCCCGGACGCGTCGCAGACACGCTCTTCTCAGAGCGGATTGGCTCTGCTGTGCCGTGCTTCCGGTCGCATCGAGTGGGTCTCTCTTCACATGTGGATGTGGCTCTCTTGCTAATCCACCTATCTTTCCGCTCCTCTGTTCTGGTTTGAAGGACGGCTGCCAGTCTACCGGTCGCGTCTCGCTCCGCCGACAAATGTCGCTGCTGAACTTTTTAAGTTCGTTACTTGTTCGCTCTACAGATAAACTGGAAGTGAAAGGGAGACGGTCTCGGCTTGACGTCCGCAAACACAGCTCGGGCTGGGCTAGATGATGTTAATTGCTTTACGCGCTCGTACGCCCCGTGAACTCGGCAAGGTGTGGGACCCACATCATCTTAGCCCCTATAAAGTTCCGGGCATCTTGTACTTGTGTCTCCAACAACCACCTAGTTTTTCTACTATCATGGCCCACTTCGCATACGACTTTGTGCACTGCCCTTGCTCCAAGGCCTTCGAGGCCGACCAAAGCATGGTGAAGCGCGCCTTCGAGATCATGCATATCGAGAACCCCCACCCGTACGCTTGTCATGTCAATTCGACTCTGCAGACTTTCTGATAGTGACAGGACATGGCCCGGGATCCAGATCGGGGAGCCCACGTACTGGAATGTGACGGGTGTGCCGCCTCTGACAATCGTACGTTGCTTGCTGACCTAACCGGGGTGCAGCATGGGAGAACAGCGCGGCGCACAAGGCGTTCACGACTTCTGCCGTCTGGCCCGCTTTCTGGGAAGCCATCGCTCCCGTCACCGCGAACCCAGCCAACACAGGCGCGGTGTTCTTCCACGGACACTTTCCAACAGACCCCGCGCCGGCGCTCGACGCTCCGCTGACGCAGATCACGCAGCTCGCGCCAAAGGCGGGCAAGACGCGCGCAGATATCGAGGAGCTCGTGGTGCGGATGCTTAAACTGATGGATGGCGATGGCGTGGACGGCGTGCGCGCGGCCTTCATGGGGACGATCGAGGAGCACCCTCAGAACGTCGTCGTCTTGATCGGCTGGGAGAGCAAGGAGGTGCGCATGCCGATTTTTTGAGGACTCGGGTCGCGCTCACGTCCTTCTAGCTGCAGGAAAAGGCTTCGGGGCCGGACGGACCGGCGGGTGCCATTCTCAAGGAAGCCTCGGATACCGCTGAGGCTACGTCGGCGCTCACGAAGCTCACTAAGCACTAAGGCGGAGTACAGTCGGAAGGTCAGTGGAAGCGATGCGCAACTTCGCTCTATCCTCTATCGGTGGCTCAATGAACACGCCTACAGCACGCACTTGCTCTCTTCACTTATTGAGGGTGCTCGACGGTGGCTTCCGTGACGATTCGTGTGCCCGCTAAGTATTTACTCGATTAGCTCAGCAAAAATGTAAGCAATAGCAGGGTATGGTGGTTACTAGTCAGACCGGAGAAGCTGAGTACCGTGACATCTTCGACTGCCGGACGCGTCCAATCGTACGTAGCACGTATCCGGCTCGCCAGGCGGACTGGCAAGCGGACTGGAGTAGCAGCCTGCTACTCTACACCACCACTTCAACGATGCCTTTCATGTTTGCTTCTTATATTATCTTTCACTCATCTCCCTACGATGCTCCATGCGTCGTTGAAGATACAGACGAAGAGGCGGAGCACCAATGCCATCGACGGTATTGCACACGATCAGAACACTACGACCAGCTCGTCTTGACCGTTATTGTGTCGGTCCGGTCATCGCATCAAGGTGTATGTTGCGCTTGCGGCGAGCGCGCAGAGCGCCGGGTTTCAAGCTATTTTCACATCCCACTATGGACCTCATTCCTTAACTTTATCTTCAAGAGCGCAGCCTCGGTCGTGTACATAAGCATTGCACTCAGATCGTATTCGACCAGCTCACGTGGGAATACAGCTTTCTCACGCAGCGAGATGTACATGACACAGCGTGGAGCTGCTTTCTACTCTTCACTCCCAAGCCACCGCGGTACAGTCGGTATTTTTCTACCACATGCTACACGTGACTATCTGAACAGCTGCGTACATCTCTCCTTGCGTATACGCTTTAAGCACGCGCTTCTTTGAGGAGTACGCAGTTTCCCGTAGACGAGATATACGGTACGCTGCTTTGCGTCTGCGGATCACAATGCCCTTTCGCCGTTTTGTGCTTGCTAGCAAGACTTTGTCTGGCTTTAGAAAAGAGTCATGCGGAAAGTGATGGTTTGGTACGTTCGTCATCAGTCTCTCATCCCGGCTGATAGCTCCCCGAATCCGGTGCGTTACTACGCACGATGTCCTTGGACACTGATTGAACTAACTTAAGACACCTACAGGTTTACGTGGTCTTATTTAAATACCTACACATCGAGTGGCCGGTCCGTTCTGATTAGTGCTTCTCCTCGTTCAAAAGATTCATCTGACGCATACAGAAGAGGAGCTCTGGTTCGATGGACGGTATCTTCTGATGTAGCTTCCGTCGAAGCGGAAAGCGTGAGTACGAGTCTCGTGTATTTAGTTGTATAAGAGGACACTGCTGATCACCCCACAGCTCATATCCACCAAGAGCCATGTCCAATAACAGCCTCCCACCGCCGCAGAGTGACCAACCGTTCTTCGAGATATCTGCTCTCGAAGCGGGCTTCATGACCTTCCGTACAGACATCTTCCTAGAGCCGCAGCCACCTAGCCTTTCCCCTTCATGGGAAGGGCCGTCGCTCTGCTTTCTCCTTCGCCATTCTGCGACGGGCGAGTACATCCTCTTCGACAGTGGCTTCCGCAAAAGTATGGACCAGTACCCACCTGTGGCTCAGGCGTTGATCCAGAAATTCTTTGCACCGGTGCGCGTGTCGCATGATGCGGCCGATCGTGTCGCCGAGGGAGGGCTCAGCCCCAGCAATGTGTCCAAAGTCATCATCTCGCATGCCCACTTCGACCACATCGGCAACTCGTCCCGTTTCCCCGCCGCGACTTACATCGTTGGAAAAGGCACGCATGACCTCGCAGCGAGCGGCTACCCCACGAACCCGGACTCGCCCTATGGGCAGGATACGCTGCCTACCGGGCGCACGCGCGTGCTGGATCCGTCAGACGCTTCGCTCAGCTGGACTCAGATTGGCCCGTTTGAGCATGCTCTTGACCTGCTCGGAGACGGCAGCGCATATATCATCGACTCGCCTGGGCATCTCCCGGGGCACATCAACTTGCTCGTACGTACCTCGACGGACGGTGCGTGGGCACATTTTGCGGCGGACTCGGTGCACGACTGGAGCTTGTTCCACGGAACGAGCGTATTCGCGGCGCACCCGGACGTCGGATGTGTCCATCTCGACAAAGAGTCTGCGGTCAGGCAGGTAGCGAAACTGAGGGAACTCGCGAAGGTCCCGCGGGTGAGAATACTGCTCGCGCATGACGTGCCATTGTGGAAGAAGGCAAGAGAAAATGACTGGGATGGGTTCTGGCCGAAGAAGATCCCTTCTTTGTAAGAAAATAGTGCATTATATCCTTATATATCGGATCGTGTACTCCTGTAAGATTAGTATTCGTCGACAGTCATAGCGTTATAGTAGCATGACTGTCTAACACCTGCTGCAGAGCCCGCGTAAAACCAGATGTCTAAATTTTGAAGACTGGTCGGGAATTTGAAATTTTGAATATTCTGAAATTCACCGATGGCAGCAACACCAGCCGTGCGTCCCTCCACCCAAACGTTGTAAAGCGAACACACATTAATGAATCAACGCCAAGCGGAATGTCATGTGGCCTGGATGTGTTATGTGCACAGCGCAGGCAGACACCGCATACTGTCTTGACGAAGAAGACTTGCATAAGAGGTTCATCTGTCAGATGCATAGTCATCCATTTCACGATAATTAGCTCGAGCCATGTTCCGGGGGAAGGACACAAGTCGCTGCCGCTACAGTATGCGGCCGGTCTGGCGTCGTTGGCAACTGGGAAATGGCATTCCTGACACTCACCTACTTGCTCACCCACCTATCTCTGTCTTCGCCCACATCTACTAGTAGGGGCTCCTCCATGCGGCCATTTTAAGCTGTTAGAATTGAGGTGGGACTCGGAGCGCGAAGCCTGGTGCAGAGTCAGAGCAAGGGCTCGGGCATAGGTTCCTACATCGCGCACCCACCCGTGCAGGCAAGTTGTACACACGTATACACCACCAGTTGGCGACTCCAAGCCCTCGCTCGAGACGTATCCGCTGGAGTAGGGATAGCACATGATCCGGAGTAGAGTACACGCCGCGTCGCCTCATGTATCGACCGCTAGTATCACCACGACGAGCAGGCGATACGCTCCGTGAATAACCCATCACACCTTCGCACCGCGCACCGCAGCATCCTTGTTCAAATCCAGGGAGATGTATCGACAACGGACGGATGTCGTGCGATCGTAAAAACATTCGAGGAGGAAGAGTACACGTGTCTCGGGGGAGGAGAGCATAGAAATCGTGTTGGACATGCTGGCGAACAGCGTAGAGATGGATCGTGCGTGGCTGGCGCTCGAATCTGCGCTCACACCACTCTCACACCCCACGTCCGCGCCTTACATGCATTCGTGCCACCCATCGACAATCTCTGTGCCCATCAAGATTGCGCCATTCCAGCGTTGCGTCCGCGCTATAAGCCACGCTCTATTCTTCAAGTTGAGTTATCTATTGCGATTCGGCGCCTGCAGAACGCCCTTTGGCGTAGGCTTAGGCGGGAATTTTTCATCAGACGGCTGAGGTTTGGGTTCGGCAGTCGGCCCCCTGACGAGCTCCTCGAGACTACCCCTCGCTCCGCCGTCCTAAGCATCCCTCTCCTCTGCATTTCTTACGGGACCATATCTTCGGAGACGACCATCCAGGCGAGAGTGTATGGGTGCCATCAGCCTATGTGCGTTGCTCACAGACCTCGCTGCTGCCGAGGCACGAGGCCAGAGCAGCAGCCTTCACAATCAACATCTCTGCGTCCAAGGTTCCTGCATGTTCTCATCCTGATTGACTTCAGTGGATGACCACTGTGCTTCTTCCGCACCTCGCACGCGCAGGTGCACAGTCCACATGGCGTGTGAGCACTATCAATAGCACGTCCATCTCGGCGCTCTACGCAAGCCTGCGCTCTCAGCTGCACGTCTACGAGGTGTCGAAAGCAGCTGCGGAATCGCTGACACGGAACCCGGCGAGGAAGCTGACGCCGCTTGGTGTACGCATTGACTCGATCGCGATTGACAACATCCCGAGCGAGATCAACGACATGCGCAATCCTCGCAACTTTATCATGCAAACGGAAGGGCGCATGCCCGTCAGACGCATCGGAAACGAGGATATCGCCAGCGCGGTAGTGTGTCTAGCCAGTCGTGCCGACGGCTATGTATCCGGCGCATACTTGAAGATAAGAGATGGTGTACTGGCGTGCATCTCATGCTGAAGTATAGGTGATGTACTGTCGCCTTCCATATCTACCCATTGCGAAGATGTATGCGGTGAGAGCTTGTCTGCAGATGTCTGAGTAATCAGTGAATTTGACTGGCTTTCTCCTCTCATTCAATTCTAGTTATTAGTGACGCAACAGAGTACGGCAGTACTCAGCTGGATAGAGCAACCCCTTCCGGCCATCCTTATCATGATGCTTTGTCACCTTTTGCTCTAACCCCTGTTCGGCAGCTGTCAGTGCACACGTCGCCGACAGGTCGCTGACTATGTACGCCTGGTCCAGTGTTCTGTCAGAATCCGTGTATTTCCGTAAGGTGCCTAGTCGTGCTCGACAATGAGACTAGACGTACCGTGTATATAATTAGGCTTATGTGCCCTAGATTGCGACTACTCATTCACCTTTCCAGAGGAAGTTCTATTGCTGAAACATGGGCTCTTCGATCGACATGAGCACTCTCTTCTCCCTCACCAGTCGTACTGCGCTTATCACCGGTGGCGGCAGTGGCATTGGCTCCTACATCGCGCACGCCTTCGCGCAGGTTGGCTGCACGCGCGTCTACATCACCGGCCGGAGACTTTCCGCACTCGCCCAGACCGCTGCTGCATACCCTGAGGTCATCGTGCCAATTCAGGGAGATGTCTCAACGAAGGAAGGAAGCCTCGCTATCGCGAAGGCGTTCGAGGAGGCGGAGCACGCGCGGCTAGGGGGAGGTGAAGGCACACGGGTTGTGTTAGATGTGCTGGTGAATAATGCAGGTATATCGCGCGGCGATGGATTTTGGGAGGCTGGCGCGTGCGCCGAAGCGGTGAGCGCGGCCCTGCTGCAGGCCAGTGACGAAGACTGGGCACAGACCTTCGCAATCAATGTCTCTGCGATCCAGGTGAGCCTCGCTTCCTCTTGTCTCAGTATCGTGGCACTCCTAGGTCCTAACCGTCTCTAGTGGATGTCCGCGGCGTTGCTCCCATACCTCGTGCACTCGGGCGCGCAATCCCCTGGACGCGCGAGCATTATCAACAATACATCCGTCGCGGCGCTCACTGCGCGCTTACCAGCTCACGTATATGCAACGTCCAAAGCTGCCGCCGAATCGCTAACGCAGAACCTGGCAAACAAGCTGACGCCTCTGGGCGTACGCGTCAATTCAATCGCATTTGGGCCTCTCCCGAGCGAGATGGATAACCCACAAAACCCCAACAGCATCATCTCGCGAGCAGCGGGGCGCGTTCCCGTCGGGCGTGTCGGAAATGAGGAAGATGCTGCAGGCGCAGCGGTGTATCTAGCCAGCCGCGCTGGCGGCTTCGTGACCGGCGCATGCTTGAAGGTGCGCGCTATAGTGTGTTTTGTGGATTGTGCGGGCTCGCTGACGGTCACGATAGGTTGATGGGGGATTTGAATGGACCATGTAGCTCGCCTTTGCGCAAGTAGTATCATGGACTTGATTCATGGGCAGCAGGTGGGTGAGAGAACCTTGTTTGGACACCGTACCTATGAAAAGGCTCCTATCTGGGGGAGCAGGGGGGGAGAAATGCTCTTGAAAGATCCCGGATAGACTATTGCTCAGACCTCAACTGTCGAATATGGAGTGGAGAACATGGTTGGTGATGCGTATGCGGGTAGTATATGGTGATTGGGCCTGAAGTGAGCTTCGCTAGAGCTGAGCGTAGTGCTTCGACTGCTTTGCCTGGCTGACAAGGTCAAAGAGATGGTGGTGGTTCGTGGGAAAGTGCCATCACCGTCTGCTCCGAGCTTCTCGAGAGTCTTTTGCACGTGCGTCGGACGGCCGGAAGTCTCCCCTGTAACCCCTCTTGGCAAAATTCGATTTCAGTCACGAGAGTCTGCTCCTAAATGACTATCGATACCATTGGCCAGGACTATGTCTTAACGCCACGTACGAGCAGATCCTGGTAGCCTCGCTCAGGGATGGTGCAAGTATCACTGGCATGCAAGACGTTGCCACTCCTGACGGCCTTAAAATCCTCGAACCTATTTTTCTTGTGAATCCCGAACGAACACAGTCGTGTATCTGCTGTGTCCTGGGATTCTTGTCCCGGCCTACCTGATTCACCCTTGAGATCGTCTGTCTCTCGTTCCTCGTCTCTCGTCGCTCTGCTCTGCTTACAAAGTCAAATAGTATCCTCTCACCGTGACTCCCACCAATACCTAATCTATACTACATTAGTTCGGTTTCGGTTGCCTCGTATACTGCACTCTTTTCTTACATCAAACTGCCTAACGCAGGTCGCAGAAATGGAGGGTCTTCCAGGCAACATCAGGCTTGCAATCATCGACGAATGCAACAAAGGAGACGGACGCGACGATGGAATGGTCACATGTGACCTCGGGGCTATCGCATACAAAGTGAAGTACGGTGCGACCGAGAGTCTGAAAACGCGTATCATGACGCAGCCGTTCCTGCATGAAAAGGCTGGTCTGGAACCTGCCAAGAGGATGCGCATTCCCAAGATCATCGACCGATTTGAAGACGAAGGCGAAGACGGGACGAAGCAAACGTATGTTGTTATGGACCTCATCAAGTTCGTCACAGTTCCTCTAGAAGAAATGGAGGCGAGGGTCGAGGCTGCCTTGGGCTGGCTTTCGAGTGTACAAGCTCCGGACAAGCACGAATTGGGACCACTTGGAGGAGCCCAGATCCGGCACCGGCTCTTCAACGAGGGCGAGGCTCCTAAGCTGTTCGTGACCGTCAAGGAGCTCGAGAGCTACTTGAATAAGGTATGTGGCCGCCGAAACCTTCTTCTTCTGTACTATTCTCGTCTTTCTTGCATCCGATCTCTCTGAAATGGAGTACGAAGGCACTCAGAAGGACTGTCAACTTCGGAGGCAGCCACCAAAAAGTCGACTTGAAGAAGGAACTGCGCATTTTCACGCAGGGGGACGTAGACGATAGCCATTTCGGCGTGGACGAGCAAGGTTTGACTGTCATCATGGGTTTCGACAGCATTTCTTTCTTGCCCCAGTCATTCGGCGCATATGCACTCGACCAGTCCGACAGCTTTGCCCATCTTCTCGGGAGATTTCAATGGCCTACGTCTAATTTGGACAGTATGGTCGAGATTGGGATTCTTCTGGGTATGACAGCCCCGTCGAGTCTTGGTGCGTCAATCCCATACTTTGCGGTTCGAACAGGGGATCTCATTAACGCTTGATAACTTAGAGCTGATCGACAAGAAGAAGGCGAAGAAGGCGAGCAGTTCACGGAGAGAAGGAGGGAGAAGCTGAAGATGAACCTGACGAAGCTGGTCAGTAAACTCAGCGACGACGACGGTTCATGGAACACAAATACGCCCACCGTTATATCGAGTCCGTCCTCGCCCATGTCGTGTCGTGTGTATAATACATAAGGTCTCAACACCTACCTACTCTTTTTCCTTCATCACTTTGCCTCTTCCGTTCTGGTTATTCTTTTCCGAGATGCTGTCGTAGTTTCGATGCTCCGACGGATACTGTCGTCCCTGCTTGCGAATAAAATATTGACTCGTCGTGCACCTTATCGGTACCCTGACCGACTAGTACCACAGGATAAATGAAGTGTCCAGTTCCGTCGCCACGGTTGCAAAGCACTGAACGCTGGAGATATTCGGACAAATCTGTTTGCTATGGAAGTTTACATTTGGGGACAAACGAACCCTAAGACAATGAGCATAGTCGAGTGGGATGCTCAGTGCCTGCCAGTGAAGTAAGTACTTGCGTCCTATGTTCCGTCAGTACTGTATCCGTTTACTCCCACGTCCAACTGTTCGATGCAACCCAGTTCGCTACATCGGCATCGTTCGCACTCCCGGAGGGCCGACGGCGCTCATTGACGCTCCGCGTTGAGACCGGACGGGTCGTATATATAGCCAAGCTTAGGTGTTCGGGACTACCGACATCCACATCCCCTCTTCCAGAGGAAGTTCTATTGCTGAAGTATGACGTCGCTAATTGACATGAACACCCTCTTCTCCCTCGCTGGCCGCGTTACGCTCATCACCGGCGGTGGCAGCGGTATTGGCTCCTACACCGCGCACGCATTCGCACAGGCCGGCTGCACACGCGTTTACATCGCCGGCCGGCGGTTCCCCGCGCTTGCCCAGACCGCCGCCGCGTACCCTGAGGTCATCGTGCCGATCCAGGGAGACGTCTCAACGAAAGCGGGATGCTTAGCGATCGCAAGGGTGTTCGAGGAGGCGGAATGCGCGCGGCTGGGAGGAGACGGCGCACAGGTTCTGCTAGACGTGCTCGTGAACAATGCGGGTGTGGTGTGCGATGAAGGGTCGTGGGAGGCTGGTGCGTCTGCGGAGGCGGTGAGCACGGCACTGTTGCAAGCGAGCGACGAGGACTGGGCACAGACCTTTGCGATCAATGCCTCTGCGATCCAAGTGCGCCCTGTTTCTTCCCATCCCCTTCTGTCGCGGGATTGTTGGGTCCTAACTGCCGTTAGTGGATGTCCGCGGCGCTGCTCCCGCATCTCGCGCGCTCTGGCGCACTATCCCCCGGACACGCGAGCATCATCAACAATACGTCCGCCGTGATATTAACCCCACGTTGGCCTGTGCACGTCTACACGGCATCCAAGGCCGCCGCAGAGTCTCTGACGCAAAACCTGGCGAATAAGGTGACGCCGCTTGGCGTGCGCGTCAACTCGATCGCGTTCGGCCCCCTCCCGAGCGAGCTTAACGACCCGAAGGACCCAAACAGCACCATCTCGCGGGTGGCAGAGCGCCTGCCCGTCGGCCGTGTAGGAAATGAGGAGGATGCGGCAGGCGCAGCGGTGTATCTGGCTAGTCGCGCCACAAGCTTCGTGACCGGTGCGTGCTTGAAGGTGCGCGCTATAGCGTATGCTGTGAATCACGCTAGCTTGCTAACAGGTTCGGAAGGTTGACGGAGGCTTTGAGTATATCGCGTAGCCGACTCATTCAAGACAGAACCTGGGCTATGCATAGTACTGTGGATGTAGGTTAGCACTGGGAGGTATAGCATCGGAGAAGCCGGAACCTTGCATCCAGATGAATATAGTTTAAAATGACAACGCTGAATGAGGTACAACTTGTTAGGGCTTGTTGTCGAAGCTTGTATAAGGAAACAGTAAAAAGTACGCGTTTGAATGATTGCTCGGGTCGGCGGTTTGTACAATACGATCCACCTCGAAGATGCCCAATGTGCTGCTACCTGTTGTGACACTGTGCGGCACCCACCGCTGTCAGCACTTAGGTGAAAAGCATAGCAGGGACAGAGGCGCACCTAGCACAACGCGTAGCGAGCTCGGGGAGGCCACTAATTTTCCGGTAATGCAGACCGCACGCGGGGGTGTCCTTGTTGTTAAACCGAGTGTATTGCGTCGGCGGTACGGAGGCTGAGGTTTGCCCACGACGCCTCCGGCGCAGCAAGCAGGGAACACAGACATCCTTTGATCCTACTGTAAGTGCGCTAAACTCGGCTAAAGGGAAGGTGTTGGCACCCCGCGGAGAGTAGTAACGTATAGCGAAGCAATATGCAGGGGTGACAGAAGAAATTTACTTAGGTGAGACAGATGCACCGTCATGATGAGCGGAGCGTGGGAGGTGGCCATCTCGTTGCCTAAGCAGAGGCCGCAGAGCAGGGTGGGGGATAGCAGCTGGATGGGGAAGTTCTTTCTCGGCACCCCTATTGACGAATATCGTAGCACTTTGTCATCTGCTCCTGGTCCTGTTCGAATAGCCGTCGTCAGCGTCTCTGTCTCGTTACAAAGCCCAGAAGGTTAACAAACAACGGCACGAGCTGGCATGACGGAGGGCGGACTTACCTGCCACCGTGCCATGTATGGTAGCTAATGACGACGGCCCGTCGACGGGTTGCTTGCCGCAGCATGGTGAGCGTGAGACTTGGAGGATCCGTCGCATCATGCGCACCACTCGAATGAGAAGCTCCGACAAGTTTTCACGACATGAAAGGGAGGGTGAAGGGATGGCCAAGGCTTGAGCTAAAGCACGAGCAGGCTAGTTGCGAGCGTAGCGAGCAATCATCGACTAGGGATAAACTCAGTTCACGTGACGTGGTCGTGCAATCCGGGGGTCAGCGCTGTTCAGTACTGCTCAGCGCAAAGGACGAAAATATGATCTTCTTTCTGCTCAAACTGGTATTAAAAAGCAAATGTATCCCCTGCTTGTACCTCTGTATCTGTAGATATAACAATCCTGCCCATATTTAAATGGGGAGGCCATCCTAGAGAAACCTTGGGAGAGTCGAACTGCCAGTGACCACTCGGTGACCACAAGCTAGATTGAGCGCTGCGCGAGCCCCTACTGCGGCACGCAGACAACATATTTACTATCTAGAGCGTTGCCAAGTTGACGCGTGTGCCGGGGACAAAGGATGACACGACGTGCGTTGCTCATGCATCCCTGCTATCTGCGACCATCTACGAGTGATTCGAATATTGGGATTGGTAGAGGGAGCATTACTCGCAGACGGGTAATTTACTTGCAAAAAACCAGTTTTACGCTGGTAACTACGCTTATTGACGTATTGCGACTTACCGTTTGAAACCACTGTCAGAAACCCTTAGTAGGGCAGCGAGTAAATTACAAATGTAAGGAAATCCGCCGGTGATTTCTTACAAAGGCCTACCACCCTGCATGTTTCCGAGTCGTCCTATGTCCCGTCAGTATTGTATCCGTTTACTCCCACGTCCAACTGTTCTATACAACCCAGTTCGCTACATCGGCATCGTTCGCACGTCCGGAGGGCCGACGGCGCCGCTCACTGACGCTCCGCGTTGAGACCGGACGTGTCGTATATATAGCCAAGCTTAGGTGTTCAGACTATCGACACCCACATTCACTCTTACACTGGCAGAGGAAGTTCTATCGCTGAAGTATGACGTCGCCAATTGACATGAACACCCTCTTCTCCCTCGCTGGCCGTGTTGCGCTCATCACCGGCGGCGGCAGCGGAATCGGCTCCTACACCGCGCACGCCTTCGCACAGGCCGGCTGCACACGCGTTTACATCACCGGCCGGCGGTTTCCCGCGCTTGCCCAGGCCGCCGCCGCGTACCCTGAGGCCATCGTGCCAATCCAGGGAGACGTCTCAACGAAAGCGGGATGCTTAGCGATCGCAAAGGCGTTCGAGGAGGCGGAACGCGCGCGGCTGGGGGGAGACGGCGCACAGGTTCTACTAGACGTGCTCGTGAACAATGCGGGTGTGGTGTGCGACGAAGGGTCGTGGGAGGCTGGTGTGTCCGCGGAAACGGTGAGCGCGGCGCTGCTGCAAGTGAGCGACGAGGACTGGGCACAGACCTTCGCGATCAACGTCTGCAATCCAGGTGCGCCCTGCCTTCTGTCTCTTCGCACTGTAGTCTAAATTTCCCTTGCAGTGGATGTCCGCGGCGCTGCTGCCGCACCTCGCGCGCTCGGGCGCACAGTCCGCCGGACGCGCGAGCATCATGAACAACACGTCCGTCCTCGCGCTGACCTCGCGCTCGCCGATCAACGTCTACGCGGCGTCCAAAGGCGCCGCGGAACTGCTGACGAAGAACCTGGCGAACAAGCTGATGCCGCTCGGCGTGCGCGTCAACTCGCTCGCGCATGGGCCCATCCCGAGCGAGATGGACGACCCGCAGAAGCCCGATAGTGTTATCTCGCGTGTGGCGGGGCGTATGCCTATCGGGCGCGTGGGGAACGAGGAGGATGCGGTGGGTGCTGCAGTGTATCTGGCCAGCCGCGCTGGGGCATTTGTGACTGGCGCGTGCTTGAAGGTGAGCGCTGCGGCGTACTGTGTATGGTGCGGCTTGCTGACGGGCTTGATAGATCGATGGGGGCTATGAATGGATTCTGTAGCTCGCGTGGACGCAGGTTAGTGTTGAAGCCTCGACAAAAGTCCTTCTCGACCTGCTCCGCCGTCGCGCGTACACACCTATTCGCGAGTTCTCCGTTCGATCGGAGTCACCGGTGCTCTTCCATGACGCAGGAATACTCAGTCATTCGGTGGTACAGTAGAATACAGCGATACCAGTCAACCTCCCACGCAATCATACATCGCCAACGGTGTCCCGCAGCACATTTACTTATTCAGCTCGGCTTGGCGAGCACGGAGCTCCTCGCGAGACTAACACGCGCACGATCATCAGCGTTCAAATGAGAAAAGCAGGGGGACAGATACCACGCACGGCGGGCTCAGGAAGATTGTTCGCGATGTGCGGCGCGGGGACGTGCGGGTCGCGCGCGTGGAAGGCGTCCGCCTGGTGGTTCGAGTTGAGGCCGCCGTGCGGCTGTAAGTCCGCGGGGTCGTTGGTCTTCTGCGTGGCCGATGGCCGTCAGATCGAAGTGAAGGGAAGGAGGGACGACATACGGCGGGGTGCGGCTGGATGGAGTACTCTTTCTGCGCATCTTTATCCTTCGTCACTTTATCCTTAAGGTTCTTGAGAAAGCTCGACATGGCGGTAGATGTGTTTGTGTTTGGTGTGCGGGGGGGGTGAGGGTGCAGGTTGAAGTGCTTAGGTGGTCTAGCCAAGCGGCTTTATAACGCTCAGCAGCGGGTCTGACGTCGGATGGAGTCAGACAGCACAGCGCAGGCTCAGGAGCTGCGCGGAGCTTGCGCAGCCTGGACGCGTGACGTCATTCAGCCCTTTCCACGTGCGCGCGGGCCGAAGCGCCGGCTACCCGCGCGACTGCGGGCAACGCTGTGCTCGACGCCGACGACAAGCCACGGCGGCCACGCACTGCGAGTCAACCGCCTTTGTTTTCCGCACCCAGCGCAACCGCCTCCGCTCCCTTCCTTCCACTTCTCTACTTTTATACCCTTTTCTCGCCCAGCACACGTCTTATCTCCCCCTCATGCCGTCGACCTCGACGCTGTCTGCCTCAGAGAAGGATAAAGTGCGATCCGCCGTGGCGACGGGGACGAACAAGATCGTCACGGCCGGGCTCGCGCGCATATACTTTGCGCACCCCGATCCGAACGAGTGGGCCTACGGCGGTCTGCAGGGTGCGCTGGCGCTCGTGGACGATAAGACGAAGAACGTCTACTACCTCCGTCTCGTCGACCTCGTCGGCACGCGCGGCATTATATGGGAGCACGAACTCTACGAAGGGTTCGAGTACTTTCAGGATAGGCCGTATTTTCATAGTTTTGAGGGCGATGTGCGTATTTCGTATCCTGCGCACGGCGGAGAAGGGTGGCTGACTGCGACGACAGGAATGCAATATCGGCATTGTCTTTGCGGAGGAGAACGAGGCGAAGATCATGCACAAGAAGGTGACGTCCAAGAAAGACAAACGTGTGTGCCGGACTCTCGCGCTCGACTGCGCAAGCTGCCACTGACGCCTCCTCCCACAGCGGGCGCGAAAGCCAAGGTGGCACCCGCGCGGGCCAAGACGGTCAAGAAAGGGGGCAAGATCGACAAATCGCTCATCTCGGGCCCGACGACGGGCTCGTTTATCCACGTCGCGCACATGGGCTACGACGCCGAACGCGGCTTCATCTCGACGGGCGTCGACCCGTCCTGGACAGCGCTCCTCGGCGACCTCCAGGCGCACGGCGTCGACGAGAGCGTGATACAGGAGAACATGGAGTTTATCAAGGAGTTCGTGCGCGATGCGCAGAAGAGCCCGCCGAAGGAGAACAAGAAGAAGCCGCCGCCGCCGCGTCCTGCGCCGCGCAGGAGCGTGCTGCCCGCTCCGGCGCACGTCGAGCCCGCACAGCCCGCGCCGCCTCCGCCACGCGCCCCGCCGTCGCGTGCGCCAACTGCGCCTCCCGCGCCGCCTCCCGCGCCTCCCGCTCCGCCTCCCGCGCCTCCTGCACCTCTCGCTCCGCCGTCGCGTCCGCCCGCGCCTCCTGCCGCCCCGCCGCGCCCTCCCGCGCCTCCCGCCGCTCCGCCCGCGCCACCATCGCGCCCTTCACCCAGCAGCGCCGCTCCACCACCTCCTCCGCCACCCCCGCCGCCTCCGACCCGCGGTGCTGCAGCTCCGCCGCCGCCGCCGCCGCCTCCCCCGCCTCCAACCGGCGGAGCGCCTCCGCCGCCGCCGCCTCCTCCGCCCCCACCTCCATCCACGGGTGGCCCGCCCCCGCCGCCACCGCCCCCGCCGCCACCAGGTGTCGCAGCAGCAGCCATGCCCGCGCCGCAGCCGGGACGCGCGGACCTGCTCGCGTCGATCCAGGGCAAGGGCGTGCACTCGCTGCGCAGGACGGATGGCCCGCAGGCGCGCGCGGAGACGCCAGACGAGGCGGGCGGCGGAGCGGCTGGAGGAGGAGGGAACGGCGGCGGCGCGGGAGGGGCGGGGGCAGGGGGGGATTTGACGGCGGCGCTGGCGACGGCGTTGTTGGCGAGGAATAAGAAGATTGCGGATAGCGATGAGGAGGAGGAGGAGGAGGAGGAATGGTGAGCGGATGGCGGGCCGCGAGGGCGCTGCTGTTGTGCTGTCTTTTGGACAGTGTACAGTGCCGGACAACCAAAGACGACAATTTAGACCGACATTGCTGTTGGGTCAGGCGCACTACGGGAATCGCTTCCGTTTGCTAAGGGGACATTAGCTGCGCTCAAACTTTGAGCACAGCTATTGCATAAATATTTTGGACCTTGTAGCTTGCACCGTTCGCACAGAATCCGACCTTTTCGGCTCAAGCAACCCCAAAACTTTGGCCACCCTCGCTTTTTGGGCGCTAAATTCATGAAAAAATGTGCAATAGCTTGCTTTTGTGATTTCAAGTATGATTGATTAAAAAGGTAGCAGGTGGGTTGAACAGGTGCACGAGGAAAAAAGGAAAGTCACTGTGATGTGTCGTACTCACCTGCCTGCACGGGGCCGCCGAGCTGCCGAGCGCTAGCTAGCAATGAGCCTTCTCACAGCAATCAAATGGGGATGCAAAAGGGCTGCAGCAGCACATGGCTTCAGCATATGTCTAGCAAGTGCAAGCCAGTATGCCTGTTTGAGAACACAAACTGCTGTATGGCTTGCCTCCTTAGCAAACAAGATGATTGTTTATTCCAGGAGTCACTCCTTGAGGAGAAGATCAAGGCATGCAGCCATCTCTGTATCTTCCTGCCCAAGTTTCACTCATGATGAGTAGTGGTCAAATGGCCGATGGTGACAGTGCTGAGCGGGCTGATGCAAGGGCTGATGGGTGCTTCTTGAGCCTGAGTCCGAGCTCGCCTCGTCGAGGTCGGTTCGCGTTGGACACGAGGCATTCGAGTGTGGGCTAGCTATGTCGTCGGCGACGATAGAGACGATGATGATGAAGAAGACAACGATGATGATGAAGGTTGTGTCGATGGTGAGAGAGGAAATCAGCAGGCAAGCTCAACAATAAAGAGAAAATGGAGGGGGAAAGGTAGGATAGCTGAGGCATTCTCGAAACGTTTAGATCTTTATAGGCTGGAGGGGGTTCATCGTTGACGACTCGAGCTCCTTGACTTTGACTTTGAAGTTGCAGTCCGTCGTCACCGCCGTCGGCAGTGCCAAAATGAGAGATGGATCGCATTTTCGTCAGTTTGGATAGAGTGACCGAAGCAGTGTCCGACGATTCCAATACAAAAGGGACCTCGTCCCAGATTTAGCTTGTATTTTACGAGCGAGGATGGATTCCGATGGGTTGTGTCGGTGCTCAGGGCGATGCATGGGTGCTTGTTTCTCCTGTTCGACGGCGAGGAGCATGCCAAGAGAAAGCGTTGGCTATTCTCCGACGAGGAGCTCCAGCGCTCGACGCTTCCTGCGTCCCTATCGCCTTCCGATCCTGCGCGCGAGCGTATCGCCTTACCGCGCGTCGTGTGCGATAGACACTACGGATGACGATGCGCTGCACAGTGTGCCGTACAGCATCGACTCATGAGCACACGAAGCGCCGATTCGTAAACACATCTTGCGCTGGTATTGCGAGGCACGCAGCACCGCCGTGCGGATGGGGCAGCGGGCAACAGGGCGCGCGGCAGCGGGACGACGCGGCGATTGCCGAGCGGGGCGCATAAACCAGATCAGGCCGCAGACCCTTCTCCACCGTTGCCTCGTCCTCCTCTTCCACCTTCCACTGCGCGTCTGCCCACTGTGAGCCTTGCCCTTCCTTCCGTGGCATATAAGGCTGGCTTATGGACGCGTCGCAGGATCTAATACCACCACCCACTAACCACCACATCAGTTGCTATGGCCGACCAACTCGTACGTCTGTTCCCTGCGCCCGTCCCGCTGTACGACTGACCCCTCATCGCACCCGCACAGTCCGAAGGTACGTCGTGCCCTTCCCGTCTGTGTCTGTTCCGCCGTGTACTGACGATCCGCGCCGGCGTGATCAGAGCAGATTTCCGGTGCGTTTGCTGCGCGGCGTGATACGCGCGCGGGCAACTGACGGACACCGTCCCCGCAACAGAGTTCAAAGAGGCGTTCTCGCTCTTTGACAAGGGTACGCTCCCCTCCCGTCTCCCTTACAGAATCTGACCTTCCGCAGACGGCGACGGCACGATTACGACGAAAGAGCTTGGAACGGTGATGCGCTCTCTGGGCCAGAACCCGACGGAGGCGGAGCTGCAGGACATGATCAACGAGGTCGACGCGGACGGGAACGGGACGATCGATTTCCCCGAGTTCTTAACGATGATGGCGCGCAAGATGCGCGACACGGATTCGGAGGAGGAGATCAAGGAGGCGTTCAAGGTCTTCGACAAGGACGGGAACGGATTTATCTCTGCGGCGGAGCTGCGGCACGTTATGACTAACCTCGGTGCGTCTCGCGCGGTACGGTTGGGGGGAGAAGGGAGTGCTGATTGTGTGTGTGATGGCGGACAGGCGAGAAGTTGACGGAGGTCGAGGTCGACGAGATGATCCGCGAGGCGGACATCGATGGCGATGGCCAAATCAACTACGACGAGTTCGTAAAGGTCCGTCTCCTTCCCTCCGTGCTCCGACTCCTCTCTCTGGCGCTCACCCGCGCGCGCACATCTACAGATGATGCTCTCGAAGTAAGCCGAGGGAGGGTGGAACGCGTTCAGGTCAAGTTGTAAGCGTATCGGACGCTGCCCGGCTATCGTGTACGATGTTATTAGGCGTCCGTCCTGCGTGCGCGGGGAAAGAAAGAAGTGCTATTTCATATTATTGTGGGAAATGAATGGATGTGGGGGGATCGGCGTGTGTGAGATGTGCCCGCGAGAAGGATGGGTGCTACCAGAAGGCTGGTCCCTGGAAGCGGAGCCACGACGAGAGTGTGGTGCACGTGTCACGATACCGCTCAAAACCGACACAGCTACATGCATCACGCCCTCATGAGCAGCCCGCCGGATCCTCCGTTCTGCCAGTGCGGGTGGCGCCATTTCATGCTATTCTTGATATTGTTGAACTCTAGCGTGCTCTCGTCGCTATCCTCACGCAGTGCGCGCGGTGGAAGGCGAGGACGAGAACTCGAAGATGGTGGGCGTCTTTCGTCGAGCGTCAGGGCTGGGCTAGGTGTGCGGCGGGCGGCAACAAGGTTGCTCTGGCATGGTCTTTGTTATGGCTTGTACGCCCTGCGCTCGTTTCCCTGTGTAAATCGTGGTGTGGACTGTGGCAGTCAGGGAGGTAGATGGAGCTCTGCACAGAGGCACCGCGGAGGCAGGACAGGAAAGTGGTCCCGTCCGGCTCTACCTCTCATAGCCAAAAGGACCCATACTACCATTCTGACGGTTTATGGTCGTGCTGGGGTCATATCCAATTTCTGCGACGCTAACTCCCGGCTTATCCCCTGCAGAATATCATCGACGCGCGGACGGACTTCTGATTAGGCGCGTCGGAACGGAACACTATTTGGCCTCGGGTAGCAGCTGGAATTCCCCCCTCGTTTCGCTCGCGCCTTTCGTCGTCATCGGCCTGTAAGTTATCTACCCATGGCGTGCTCGCGGGCCCGGCCCGTCCCAGATGTGCAGACTTCCTGCTCAGGCCATGGAAACTATATAGGTCTTCCGGCTTGATCGCGTGAGCTACGCGTGGATCTCCCTTCCCCTCTCCCTGGAAATCGGGCTACAGGACACGACAGCACGACGAACGATGGCGACCGCAATGACCCTCCCAGAGCTGGGCGCTCGCGGCGAGAAACACGAGTCCGCGCCCGCGTACGTCGACGCGCCCGACAAACTCGAGAAGGCGTCCCCCGATGACATCGAGGAGGCGTTTCCCGACGGTCTAGAGAAGGTGTCGCTCGAACCCGATGATGCGGATCGCACGAGCACTGCGCCGATCATCAACGATGGTCGGGACGTGTCGCGCTACATCGTCGATGTGCGTGATGACGGCGACCCGCCGCTCACGCTGCGTTCTGTCGTCATCGGAACGCTCATGGCGGGGCTCGGTGCTGCGCTGCAACAGGTACGTCTGCATATGTCTGTATCTGTGCGCGTGCACGGAGGCTGACTTGCGCGCGGAAGCTCTACACGTTCAAGCCGATCGAGACGAAGATCAGTGGTGCGTGCATCGGACGCGCGCGATAGCGCGCCTGCTTACTCAATTGGAACGACAGGCGTGTTTCTCCTGCTCGTCGTGTACTCGCTCGGTACAGCATGGGCGGCGCTGCTCCCGCGCAAGGAACTCGTTGAGGGCACGCGCTTCGCGAGGCTTGGGCCGGTCTTGCACTTCGTCAACCCGCACGACTTCGGGATCAAGGAGGCGCGTCCCTCTCCGTCTCACAGAATGTACGTGTGCTGAGGCGTATGTGCACTGTAGCATGTTGCGGCGACGATCATAGCGAGTACGGCGGCGTATGGCAGCACGGCGGTGACGAACTTCGCTGTGCAGAGGGTGCGCATCGCCCGCCTGTGCTCTCTTTCGGAAACTCAATCTTTCCACTTAGCTCTTCTATGATACGAACATTCACGCGACGACCGCGGTCCTCGCGACGTTCTCTACCGCCTGCTTTGGGTATGCTCTACACGTCCCCTTGCGTCCGTCGGTTCGGACTCACGAGCGTACTGGGCAGATACGGTATCGTCGGCCTGCTGCGCCCGCTGACCGTCTACCCCGCCGAGATGGTCTACTGGCTCGTACGTCGTCCTTCCGCCCTCGCGTGATAACCGATAAGCCTGTTTACCCCTCGCATGAAGCAAATGCCTACCGTGTCCGTCTTCCAAGGTGCGCCGGCAGCTCGCCCGTCCTCACCCCCATTTGACATGTCGCTCACGTGTGCGCCGTGGTGGCAGCGCTGCATTTCGACTCCGTCGCGAACAAGAAGCGCGTCCGGCTCTTCTGGATCGCGTTCGCGGCGCTCTTCGTCTACGAAATCTTCCCGGCCTACATCTTTCCGCTCCTGAACGGCTTCAGCGTCATCTGCCTCGCGACGCAGGGCGCAAACCGCGGTGCGCTTAACGTCATCACGAACTTGTTTGGCGGCGCGGAGGGAAATGAGGGGCTTGGGATCCTGAACCTGTCGTTTGATTGGCAGGTGAGCTGTGCAGTGGGCCGAATGAGGTCGGCGCTGACATGCGTGGAGGACAGTACATCGGCTCCTCGTACATGAGTTTGCCCCTACCCCAGCAGGGTGAGGCTCCAGACCCCCTTACCATCCATCGCTGAATCGAGTTGTCTGTCCAGCGAACACCTGGGTTGGCTATGCCATCTCTTACATCGCGATCGCGGCCATCTACTACTCTAACACCTGGAACGCGAAGAGCTTCCCAATGCTCTCCACGTCGCTTTTCTCCGCCAACGGCTCGAAGTACGATCAATCCGCCGTCTTCACGTCCCCCAGCTTCGCCCTCAATCGCACCGCGCTCGACGATGTCGGTTTGCCCTTTCTCACCGGTTCTAACGCGTGGCACAATCTCTGCGCGAACCTCGCGGTGCGTCACCCTCTGCTGCCACGATCCTTCATGTGCACACTCTCACGCGGGAGTGCAGATCGGTGGTCTCGTTACGCACTGCGTCTGTTTTTGGGGTCCCTACGTCCGTGATTCCTTCCGGCACGCGCGCGACAAGACGTACCCCGATCCGCACTGGCAGGCAATGCGGCGGTACAAAGAGGCACCACAGTGGTGGTACGCCGTGCTACTCGCACTGGCATTCTTTGCTGGTGAGTCGTAACGGTCCTTAAGCACAGACACATGGACCCCAGGTTAATGAAGCGCAGGTCTTATCGCGGTCTTGAGGGGAGAAACGACGTTGCCGTGGTGGTCGTACATCGTCGCGCTCGCCGTCGGGAGTAAGCCTGCCCTTCTCCTCGCAACTGAAAACTATCCTGATCGCTGCTGGCCTAGTCTTCATCACACCGTTCTCAACGCTGCTCTACGGACGCATGGGCAGCGCCGTCTCGACGAACCAGCTCTCCAAGATGGTCGCCGGCGCCGTCAACCCGGGCCGGCCTGTCGCGAATCTCTACGTACGTTCGTCGCCCCTTGTCGCTCTGCGAGGGGTCCTCAATCATGTGCTGCACGTAGTTCTCCATGTGGAGCCACGACGTCGTCTCGACGTCCATCGGGCTCGCGCAGGACCTCAAACTTGGCCAGTACACAAAGATCCCGCCGCGCGTGATGTTCCTCATCCAACTCTACGGGACCATCCTTGGTCAGCCCTCTCACTTCTGAGCCCGCGCGCCATTTCATCCTCCTGTGTATCAGGCGCAATTATCAACTACGTCGTCATGGCTTCCGTCGTGACCGCGCAGCGATCGATCCTTCTCAACCCGTCGGGCACGAACATCTGGTCCGGACAGGTAGTTTGGCGAAGGATCTGGAAACGCACACGCGCTAACTGCTAGTGTGCATAGACCGTCCAGGCGCTCAACAGCAACGCTGTGACGTGGGCCCTGGCGAAGGACCTGTACGGGCCCAGTGGCCAGTACTTCCTCATCCCGATGGCGATATTCATCGGCGCCATTCCGACGCTGATTCAGTGGCTCATCTCTCTCGTGCGCCTCACCTCTTCTTCCTGACGTGCCGCAGCTGCTGACCGTGATGATGCGTAGCGCTGGCCAAACCTGCACGTCGGCCTTGTCGACATCGGGAGCGTCATCCTGCCGCTGGTCTGGAACGTGCGTTCCTCCGACCACAATCCCTATCCGCTGCATACCGCTGACGCGTGTGCGACAGTATTCTGCGTATACGTATGCAGGCGTGACGTCTGTCTACACATCTATGATCATCACTGGCCTACTCTCCCAGCTCTGGTGGCGCCGCTACTACCCCGTGCGTCTTCGCGCTCTTCTCGTACTCGCTTTCCCTGTTGACGCGCTCTGCAGCGGTCGTATAGGAAATACAACTACATCCTCGGCGGCGCGATGGATGGTGGGGCGCAGATCATGATCTTTATTCTCTCTTTCGCCGTGTTCGGCGCGGCGGGCGTCGACAGACCCTTCCCTGCGGTGCGTAGCGTTGCTGAAGGGGACACACACATTCTGACAGCACTGGCGGCAGTGGGCAGGAAACCCGGCGAAGGGGAATGCAGATTATTGCAACGGAAACGGGGCGCTGGACTGAAGGGGACGCAGAGCTTTCCATTATTTTCCCTCTATCTCTTTGGGTACAATGTTGCTTCTGCGCGGCACGCAAGTTACGGCAGTAATGATTCTTTCCATTTCTCACGGCCTATACACCGAAATATACGAACGGAATCCACCTCAAGAGATTTTTCTCTCCCACTTTCTCGCGTAGGGATCGCACTGCGTCATGAAGCGCATATGCTACAACGCTCGAGGTCTCATCTCCTGCCGTCCTTGCCTCGTCTCGTAGAATATTCAGATTCGCGTAGAACGCGTTCGCGATGGCGGGCGCATCGTCGTCCCAGATGGACCACATCGTGGCGACGACACTCCTGTATCCAATCGCTCGCATGCTCGCCGCAAGATGGATAGCTTCGTCGGGCAGTGCCGCGTCCCCCGTCGCAGTTTGGCATGCAGACAGCACGGCAAGCTCGAGGTTGGCGCCACGCATGGACTTTGCCATGAGCTGCGAGAGCACAAGCCGCCCGTCATGCAGGATGAAGGCGCTCTGCAGCGGGTCACTCTCATGCTGCGCGCCGTGACAAGCGAGATGCACGTAGGCATGGCGTTCCATTTCCCGCAGCACTGTGCTGACGGTCGCATGGGCACTGTGGAGGATGCTGCCGTGTTGAAAATGCCTGGCCACTACGTCTAGCTCTGCGTCCGCGCCGGGGAGAGAAGAACAGCCGGGCGTGTCTGGCTGCGAGACGATGAGGACGCCAGAGCGATGCGTCGGATTGCTGGGTGGGTGAGGTTGCAGCAGGGACGACAGGGTGGGCGTATATGATGACACCACGAACTCAAAGGCGCTGACACGCGATTTGGAACGATAGTCTCCTGCAGCATGAAACGGAAGGAAAGCAAGAGGTCCCGATGCGCACCAGGTGACGTGCGGAAGCTTGCGGACACTATTCGGGGCGAACAGCGGCACTTTCTGTATTGTGCCGCCTCGTCAGTGGAGAGCGCAGTAGAAGCCCGTGCTTGACGAACCTTCCCCCTCTGCTCGACCGCACGTATTACTGGATGGACAACCCATATCCACAATGCAGAAAGAACGTTATTGATATCATTGAAATGTGCTGATTGGGCGAGTGCTCCGAGCACATCTCCGCGAGTGCGAAGGCCAGTTTGACGGAGAACTGCAATCAGCTGCTTGCGCATAGCCTCGGCGGCATCGTAAGTGAGCCTTGGAAGTGGAACGTGTGTTATGAATCCCTCGCGGAAAAGTATGAGAGCATCGCAGCGCGTTTCATGAGCTTGGATGATGGCGACTGGGCCTGCAGCAGCAGCACGAGCAAGCTCGGAAACTTTCCTAGGACAGAGGAACGATTCGAAGCCTTCCAGCTTGCGAATGGCAGTGATGATATCTTCATACTCGCTGGCGGCAGCACGATGGCGTTGCGCTTGGCGTTCATCCTCTGTACGAAGCAGCTGTTCTGAGCGTTCAAGCGACAAATGTCTGCCTTGTGTACCACCAGCATGTTCAAGCTCTGCTGCGATAGCGCTCAAGCGCTCGGCCAGCCGTGGATGTGCCACATTGAGCTCGTCCAAAGGGGACCGTAAGTCTTGGACTTGACTCCAGACGATCGCCTTCCCCTCTACCACCCGAAGAATAAATTCAGTTAGACATCGGATCACTCAATAGTATACAATACACACTCGCACCTTCCAGCCATTCCAGCGCCCGGTGTATATCCCCCGCCGAAATTGCCGCAGCAGCAGCAGCACTAACAGCGTCCCCGATCTCCTGAAGCTCAAGATAGCGCCGTGAGATGCTGTGCCCTAGCCAAACGACCTGTGGGATGAGGTCGAGCACGCGAGAATGCATGCCTAACACATTGTGCCTAGGCTGCACGAGTGTCGGATTCATCGAACACAGGCGGATAGACGCCAAGGCTGCGCGAATTCTGACAGACGGCGGACCTTGCGCATCTGCAGCATCTCTGAAGGCATCGAAAGAATGTGAAAAGTCGGATTCTGCGGTGAGTGGGGTTAGGTGTGCCAAGTAAGCAGAGGCAAGTGAGGTAAGGCGAGCTGGTTTAGAAGGGTGGCCCTCGGGCGTCAGCTCCACTGCCCGGCGTGCGGTGAGGATTGCTTCCTCAATGTCATCAGATTCAATGAAGTGCTGGAAGCGCGAAAGGAGGGATATGCTGAGATTGTAGAGACATGAATGCTTATGGGGATGGCTGTCAGGAATGAGATTTGCTGTGCAACGCTTCAACGCTATAGCATCGTCGATATCGTCGCGTTGCTTTGGATTGAGTTCAAAGCGACCTTCGAGAGCATTTCCGAGGTTTATGAGTCGTCCTGGCTTTTCTGGATGGCCATCTGGAGTGAGAAATAGGGCATAGGTGTCTATCACAATAGCATCCTCCATGTCTCCGAGCACGTGAAGCCGTTCAAAGCGAACGTGAAGGGATACACCGAGGTTGGCGAGACGGTCAGGCTTGTATGGGTGACCAACGGGTGTAAGGGCAACCGAACAAACGTTCGCTGTAACGGCATCCTCAATATCGAGAAGCTCCCCAAGGCGCTCGAAGCGGGCATTCAGGAAAACGCCCAGGTTACTAAGGTAGCCTGATTTGTTTACATGGTCATCCCCTGTGAACGCTACCGCATCGCGGATCGCTGCTATAGCACCGTCAATGTCGCTGAGTTGTCCAAGATGCCGGAAGCGACTATGCAATGCAATGCCGAGAGAGTTAAGATGGTGGGGCCTCTCGGGGTCGTCGTCGGGGGTGATGGCAACTGCCCGCCGACACGCCGCAACACTGCTCTCGATATCACCCAGTCTTCCGAAACATTGGAATCGATCGTAGAAGGAATTGGCGAGGTTGACGTAAAGCCCTCTTTTCGAAGAATCTGTCTCGAGCGTGAGCTCTAGGGCGTGTTGGTTCAGGGCAATCGCATCTTCGATATCGCTAGGAAGTCCACGTTGTTGAAAGCGACGCTGTAGAGAGTTAGCGAGGTTGATAAGGTGGTCTGGTTTCTCGGGGGAACCATCGGCGATCAGTGCTACAGAGTAACAGTTTATCGTTACAGCATCCTCGATGTCGCTGAAATCTCCGAGTATGTCAAAGCGCATTAAAAGCGCAGCTGCGTAGTTGGTGAGAAACCCAGCAAAGCCCTCGTGGGTGGCGTCGCTAACTTCGACCGCTGAGCGGTGCAGGACGATTGCTTCGTCGAGGATTCTAACATCCCTGGAGTGCTTGAACCGCATTGTCAGCGCTGAGGCCAAGTTACTGAGAAAGCCAGGCCTGTCATGATGGACGTCTGAGGCGAGATCGACTGCACGGGTGTATGCTTTAGTTGCTTGATCAATGTCTCCGGGTTCCCCAGAGTGTTCGAAACGTGACATGAAGAAGTTCCCGACAGAATTGAAATTATTCGGCTCGTCGCCGTGCATTGATATTGGCGAGTAAAGGCATCTCGATAGACCTGTTGCCATCCAAACGCGTAGCTGAAGATGCGGGTACATCCACGAGGCTGTGGTAAATGAAAAGCCTGCTGCAGAAGTGAACGAGCAAGAACCTGATGTCCTTTCCAGTATACTATACTGCATACAGGAGTCGCTTTGACGGGACCAAAGGTGCTTGCTCCCGCGAAGAGGCTCAGTACGACGGAAGCCTTCACGGCTACGTCTTATACTACGTTTTGCTGCGGAAGAAAACGATACCCAGAGTACAGCCTCCACAATATATTATGCGAGAATCTGGAATGACAGATCGCAGGGAAGCCTTCAAAGGCGAGCACGCTACTGTGATAGAAAAGGTTAGGCTCAGAAACGTCTAGGTACATGTGGTAACGTACGATCAGATACGGTCAAGCCAAGCACTTGGTCGGGAGGAGACCTGTGTTGTAGACGTCTAATTTAAGCCCAGCTTGTACGTAAGGCATGCACACAAACCGCGCAGGGTTCTCCAAGTGCCCTCCCACGAGCACTAGTCGGATTCGGGTCATCCAGTCATCGTGCTTGTAGGATCCTCGGGGAAGGTTGAAAACAAAGAATAAGACAAATGACGTGAAAGCTGAAAATATCACGCGTCGGAAGGCGTTGTGCGAAGAGCCAGACCTTGCTGATCAAGAGAAAAGAATCGAAGGGGTGAGTCGCAAGGTGAGTCGCAGAGTCAAATACGTTCAGGTCGAGGAAAAAGGTGACGTCAAGGGTATCGTGGGAGTGTAGTACCAGATCCGGCCTGAGCGCTAGTCCCTCTACTTCGAGTCCACACGCGTTTCCAGCGTGTCTCGAGTCTCTACGTTTCTCGACCCTGCCGCACCTACTGGAAAACATCCTCTATCTATCTGTTGAGAACGTCATACACCCTTTCTTTATTGTTAATTAGGTAAGCAGCTCTGTTACAGCTGGTCCTTGGTGCAGAACAGTCGGATCCGGTCTGTCCAAAGCCACCACGACTAAGCCACGACGCCCGCGACACACAACCCATACGCCAGCCCTACTTCAGCACCGCTTCAGTCGTTCTATCACGCCATGCAGGCGGGGCCTGAGACTCAAAATTCCTCGATGGTCGTCATCCCGAGTGCGGACCCGTCCTACCACCCGCTGTTCTCGATGGAGGACGCGGATGTTGTGTTGAGCTCGTGTGACGGCACGCTCTTCCGCGTACCGTCCGCCACCCTCAAGATGACCTCGAGTTGGTTCCGGACGATGTTCAAGTTACCTCAGCCGCCAGCGTCATCAACGACTGACATCATCACGTTATCGGAAGACAGTGTCACGCTTGAAGGCCTACTCCGCATGGTCTGCGGCATCGTCATCCCGACATTAACGTGTTGGGACGATGTTGAGCCGATCTTGTACGCGGCGGAGAAATACGACATGCCCGGCCCGCACTCTATCATCCGTGCACTGGCGCACACGCCGCCGTTCCTCAACGAGCCGCTAAGGCTGTTCGCGGCTGCGTGCCGCTACGACTGGCCCGATGAGGCTCGACTTGCGTCCACGCTCTCCCTCGCCCTCGATCTTGCCGACCCCTTGTATCGCCCGGACCTGCTCAAGCTCAAGACGTCTGCGCTCCTCGCATTGCAAGACCTTCACCGCGCACGCCTCGCCGGCTTCCGTGCACGTCTCTCTCAGCCGCCATTCCTTACGGACGTGCAGATGGCCGATGGCTCTGGTCAGCGCTGTCGCTGCGGCGAGCCGTTCGACTACGGCGCGTGGCGAGAGCTGAAGTACGCGATGGAACGCGAGCTGGAGCGGCGTCCGAAAGGGGACACCGTGCGGGAAGGCCTCGAGGAGTGGCACGTCGCGAAGGTGTGCTGGGCGTCTCGCTGTCGGCGGTCTGCATGTAACAACAATGTATACGACGTCTCGAGCACGACACGCGCGATCCGCGATGCGATCGACTCGCTGCCTAGTGCCATCGAGGTGCGTGCGCGGTGTCCCGTCTGCGACCGGTCGTCCAATGTCATCGCAGGCTCCCGTCGAGTGATGGGGGAGGGGGGAGGTGATGAAGATGCGCGCTTTCACGGTCTCGGAGTCTGGGAAGCTAAAGTCTATTGCACTGGGACCCATGCCTTTGTCTTCTATGACGGCTTGCGCTAGACATGGTACTCTCTTATCTTTCCGTGTAACCTGGAATTGGTGCTTGAGACTACCATTCTCCCTCTGCTGCTGCTGATGGCCAGCTCTTGTGCCCTATGGCCTGCTTGTATGCATACGGCCACGCTACTGTGGACTATATGGCCGCTTCGACAACGATTTTCAATTCACTGAACGAAAACGCGGACCGATTGTACATGATGTAGGCTGCTTTCAACCAGCGCTCTTAGAGTGACGGAATCGTTTTCGGCCAGAACCCCTCCCACCCATTCTCCTTTGCTTTCTCCCACATCGGCACGTCATGCGCGAGCAGCATTCTCATCCGTGGCACCTTCGCGAGCTCTCTCAATTTTTCGACGTGCCTGAGCGCAGCGTCCTTGTCGTCGTGAATGCAGCCTATGTGCGGGTGCACCGCAAACGCGCTCGTCCCGTGGAACAGGCGCCAGTCATGCGCCGAGTCCGCTGCAAGGTGTGCCCATGCACCGTCTGCCGACGTGCGCACGAGTAAATTGATGTGCCCCGAGACGTGCCCCGGTGCATCAATGACGTAGGCGCTGCCGTCGCCGAGCAAGTCGAGCGCGCGCTCGAACGGGCCGAGCGGCACCCAGTCGAGTGAGGCGTCTGACGGGTCTAGCGCGCGCGTGCGGCCAACTGGAAGCATATTCTGTGCGTGAGGCGAGTCAGGGTTTGCAGGGTAACCACGGGCCGCGAGGTCTTGCGTGCCCTTTCCGACAATGAAGGTCGCGGTAGGGAAACGAGACGCATCGCCTATGTGATCGAAGTGCGCATGAGAGATGAGAACCTTGGAAACATTGCTGGGGTCGAGCCCGCCCTTCGCGACACGGTCGGCCGCATCGTGCGATACACGCAAAGGTCCAAAGTACTTGATGAACGCGTGTGCGGCTGGCGGGAACGCGTATGTGTCCTTGCGGATGCCATTATCGAAGAGGATATATTCTCCCGAGGCCGAGTGATGCAAGAGGAAGCAAAGTGACGGCGCGTCCCACTCCGGGGGCATGTCCAACGGCGGCGGTTCGAGGAAGTTGTCGACACGGAAAGTCATTATGCCCGCCTCAAGGACAGAAATCTCGAAATACGCCTGATTGTTGCGTGGGAACGGGAGGCTAAGACCAGACATGACGTTCTGCGGGAGAGGGGCACGAGATAATCGGTTGGGAGAACACACGACCTTATATATCGCGGGGGCGAAGGATGTGCGCACCCACGGCGCTTTCGGCTTCAGCGGATACAAAACAAGCATCAGCTGAAGTGGGGAGGCAGAGGTCAGCTGAACCCGCAGGCGCAAACAGATGTCTTGGCTGACTTTCCGCAGAAGATCTTTGGACTCGACGCTGCATGTGACCCTCACTAGTACTGGCATCCCACTCACGCGGATGGATAGAGCTCAGAGAGGACACATCGCTGCAGTTCAGTTACTTATGTTTCCTTAGGACATCACAAATAGCCGCGCTGTTGAGGGAAATGTCTACACGCCCCTCACATCTTAAGTTACGCATCTTGTAGTACAAGAATCTTCGGGTCGTTTCACAAGCAGCTCACAGAACATTGCTAGATTTAATTCGTACGTGACGCCAGGCGGTAATTACGATGATAGTTCGCTGAGTACCACTCTGAACAGCGTCTAGTAGATCCACTCAAAACCGCCGTCAATCTATTGATGCCGTCAGCGAGGTCGCGTTGTTCACAGAATACGTTATCGCGCGCACTCTCAAGCTCGCTGCTGTTACGAAGCTCCCGGCAGCGCTGGCAAGATACACCGCTGCGCCGGCCGCGTCCTCTTCATTGCCTACACGGCCGATAGGCATGAGCTCCGCCACGCGGTTTATATAGCTATTTGGGTCTTTGGTGTTGTTCATCTCACTCGGGAGGGGGCCAAACATTAGCGAATTGACGCGCACACCGAGCCGCGTCAGCTTGTGTGCCAGGTTCTGCGTCAGAGACTCCGCCGCGGCCTTAGACGCGGCGTAGACGTGTATCATCGAGCGTGGGCTAATCGCCATGATAGAAGTACTGTTGATAGTGCTTGAGCGTCCGGGAGACAGCGCACCCGAGCGCGCGAGGTGCGGGAGCAGCGCCGCGGACATCCACTGGTGCCAGACAGGATGTTGGCGCGGATACGAGGGAATGACAGGAGGTAAGGCGTACCTGGATCGCGGAGGCGTTGGTAGCGAAGGTTCGTGCCCAGTTGTCATCGCTCGCCTGCAGCAGCGCTGCACTCACCTCCTCGACGCTCGCACCAGCCTCCCACACCCCTTCTCCGCCCGTCACACCTGCATTATTCACCAGCACATCCAGCCCAACCTGTGTGCCCTCCCCTTTTCCCAGCCGTGCGCGCTCTTTATCCTCGAACGCCCTCTCGATCGCGAGGCATCCCGCCTTCGTTGAGGCGTTTCCTTGGATAGGCACAATAACTTCAGGGTACGCGGCGGCAGCCTGAGTGAGTGAAGGAAGCCGCCGGCAGGTAATATATACGCGTGTGGCGCCGACCTGTGCGAAGGCGTGCGCGATGTAGGAGCCGATACAGGAGCCACCACCGGTAACAAGCGCAATGCGACCGGAGAGCGAAAAGAGAGTCCTGAAATCGAACGGCGACGCCATATTTCAGCGATAGGACCCCGAATAGTCGGAGTCGAGGGCAGATGCGCCTGGTTATATACACGGCGAGGGGTGAGGGCGGTCATGCTTCGGGCGCAAGCGGGTATAGTCGGGTGTGTGGATCTCATTCTCGCGTGGAATAGAAGAAGCGCGTCAAGATCCCTCCAGATGAAGAAGATGAAAGCTGATAGACCGCCAGGCGAGATGTGCAGGGTCAGCGATCTACACGGTTAAGACAGTCCAAGGGCTACTAATAGGCAGCTCAGGCTGCTGGCCATCAAGAAGCCAGCCTGGGGTTCTGCAGTACTGAAGTGGAAGCGGATGTATAATAGCTCACCGTATATTTTTCGAACTGTACGATATTTGGCACGTGACATCCCGGTCCTACCTCTCGGTCGCTCTTTGCCTCTCCCCTCAGTCACCGTTACTCGAGATTGAGGGTACGTACCCTTACCGTTCTCCTAGTATTACCAGTATACTCACACTCTTTCAGGTTTTCTCGTTCCTAGGTCCAGCTGTTCCCAGCACTGAGGTCATATTTATCGAGGCTTTTCCCCTCGATGTACGGCGAACATGTATGGAGATGCCCTGATGCCCAGCGTGCAGGCGTATCCGTAAGGTAGTCTTTGCCACGGCTCTTGTGCTCACGGTTCGGCTAGGGCACGAGTCGATCTTTACTTTGTCCTCCCACCCGCTCCTAGATGTTCTGCAGTGCACCCTACATGCCATCTGTTGCGTATCTCACCCATTTAATATATATTTGTGTCCCACTTTACGCAGCGTGAAACGTGGCACACCGGTGAAGCCCAGCCACCCGGCGGCTCCCCGTTGCCCGCTGTTGCCCGCGTGCGTCCCGTCTGACGCCGTGCCGATTCCCGCCTTTGCAGCTTAACGTGCGTCAGCACCTAGTACACTAATTCAATTGGCACGCCACATATCTCTGGGCTGCAAGGTTTAAGGCCGTTGCCTTAGGTCCGACCAGCCGCCACTATAGGATCGCTTTGTCAAAGCCGGATTACACTGGCAGAGATCTCGAGCTCCATAGCATGTGCCCGTGTATGATCTTAGGCGAGCCTGTTTTGACCGTTAGTATCGATGTAAGCACGTAATATTTCTGTCGACCAACTGCACTAAATAGCATTCTACTGGGGGAACGTAGGACAGCGAGGGGTAAAAGGCTGAGAGACATGGTGCGCACGGTGACGTGTCTACGGCTGCTGGCGCGGTCACGTGTTCTGCGTACCTCGCGAACTTGACAGCCTCTCTCAACGCAACATCCACCATTCTCTCCTGTTGATGCTCGATATCTGCGAAGGGAACGGACAGGAATTTAACGTAAAGTTTGCTCTCTGCCTTCGACTATCACCTCCCTCCACTTCCAAGGCGTCGGAGTCAGATTACATCATTATAGGGACTTACCATCTCAATACTACCTGCTCGGTGCCCGTTTTATCGGTATAGCTTGTGGTATAGTAGCAATAATACTTCTTGAAATCTATCATAATCACCGTACTTTGCTTGTCACTTTGTCAATGCTAGGGTTTCAACGTGTGCCGTTTCAAGTCAACGCCATATGATATTTAGTAGTCACTGACTAGACGTGCTAGTGAGGCAGCAAGCAGCCTCCTACAGATCACTGTGACGCTAGTGTTGGTACAGTAATACAAACCGTTTTCCGTAGAACTTTTTCCGAAGAGCTCACAGAACACTAAAGAGATGGGAGGACAGGTTATGTATAGTAGTAAGATAAATGAGCAGAGGAACGCCGTGTGGTACAATGCCCCCGCTATAGTACTCAGGGGATCCGTCCTATACGAGCTGAACGCTGCACGTAATCCCGCTGGCATTCGAGTAGATGAAGCTTAGAAAGAACATACAGCCCTGGCTGTGGTTTAGTTGCCCTTTTTTCCGTTGGATGCTATCGCAGCTAGACAGCCGCACCGCTCCGCTAGACAACTGGAAAGGAAGTATGCGCGTGCCTACCGCCCTAAATCGACGCAAACCGTTATACGAAAATCTTCATGCAATTACTACGACGTCTACAAACATGAACTGTCTAGCCACCCGTCACGGCTAACCCTTGCTCACAGCTCTGTGTTGTTTGTGCTGTCTTGCATGAACGAGCTAAATGATCCATTCAAAGCCGCCATCAATCTACAAACGTCGTCAGTGAGGCCGCGTTATTCACAGAATATGTTGTCGCGCGCACCCTCAAGCTCGCGGCAGTCACAAAGCCCCCGGCACCGCTGGCAAGATACACTGCTGCGCCCGCCGCGTCCCCCTCGTTGCCTACGCGGCCGACTGGCACACGCCCTGCTATCTGATTGATATAGCTATCTGGGTCTTTCGGATCGTTCATCTGACTCGGGAGGGGGCCGAACGCAAGCGAGTTGACGCGTACACCGAGCGACGTCAGTTTGAAGGCCAGGTTCTGCGTCAGTGACTCCGCGGCGGCCTTGGATGTAGCGTAGACGTGCATCATCGAGCGTGAGCTGATTGCGGCGACGGAGGTGTTGTTGATAATGTTCGCGCGCCCAGGGGATTGTTTACCCGAGCGAGCAAGGTGAGGCAGCAGAGCCGCGGACATCCACTGACGTCAGTCAGAACGGGGTGGACACGAGGGGATGGTGGGAGGCAAGGCGCACCTGGATTGCGGAGACATTGACTGCGAAGGTTCGGGCCCAGTCCTCGTCGCTTGCCTGCAGCAGCGCCGCGCTCACCTCCTCAACACCCGCGCCAGGCGCCCAAAACACATCTCCACCTAACACGCCCGCATTATTCACCAACACGTCCAGCACGATCTGTGCGCTTTCTCCTCCCCCCAGTCGTGTGCGCTCTTTCTCCTCGAATGCTTTCACGATCGCGAGACATCCCGCCTTCGTTGAGACGTCCCCCTGGATGGGCACAATGACTTCAGGGTATGCGGCAGCTGTTTCAGCGAGTAAAGGCAGTCGCCGGCCGGTAACATAGACGCGCGTAGCGCCGACCTGTGCGAATGCGTGGGCGATATAGGAGCCAATACCAGAGCCACCGCCAGTGACGAGGGCAATCCGGCCGGAGAGCGAAAAGAGAGTCTTCAAGTCGACAGATGGCGCCATATTTCAGAGATAGGACTTCGAGTGGTTGGAGTCCTAGGTACATCCGCTGCCTATATATACGGCGTGTGCGGTTGTGTGTCGAGCGCAAGTGGGTCCAGTCGGGCATGTGGGTCCCTCCGCCGCATAGATTAGAATAGGCGCATATAATTTCACGGATAGAGGAGCAGATGGAAGCTGACAGAGCACTTAGTAGGCGAGATATGCAAAGTCAGCGGTCCTCGTCCTGTTTCGGTTCTCAGGCATGGTTTCGTAGGTCCGAGGGCTAGGCAGCTCAGGCTATTGATCATCAAGAAGCAATCCTGGAAGCCTAGCAACCGCTGAGATCATGCATCTCGAAGTGTTTCTCCTCGATAGACGGCAGACACGTATAGAGAAGGAAGACGAACGGATATCTTGATGACCAATGTACAAGCGCATCCGCAGGCACAACCACAGTGGCCTAGTCCGACCCTGTTCGGCGGCTAGCATCCGAGTCACTACTTCACGATTTACAATCAGTGCCGGCATAACTTAACCTGGTAACTTACCAGTCTAGTACCACGGTTTTGACTGGTTTAACGCCGCGGCCTTAAGTCCGATCGGCTGTCGCTGCAAGAACGCTTTGTCAAGGTCAGATTACCGAGCAAGAAGTGCTTTGTCAGAATCGGACTGTCGAGATCTACCATTTCGGCATGATCCTACCAACACTTTCTCAAACTTGTCGCGAACTGTACTTGAAACTCATGGTCAAGTTCGTGGTTACAGAGGACTTTACTACCCAAACTTACGAGACCGCCTCGTTTGACAGCCCTACCCGGCCATAGAACGCTTGGAATTCCCTTGCCCCGCCTTACAGGCAAGCTAGGCTCGGTCCGATGGCGCTGCACGTGGCACGGACCTTGTCTGAGAGGTTGAGGTGCCGTGGGAGCCGCGCGAGCGCGGTC
>MU273717.1:0-41808 GCA_022160365.1 Vararia minispora EC-137
CGTTACCCTTGTGGCGCGCCTTGCTGATTATCGGCGCGTGCAACACGCCTTGTGCGCGCCCTCTCCTTTCATTGGGTGCATCTATCGATGGCTTGGTCACTCCCTTAGTAATGTACCTCGGTCATAGCTACATGTCTCGGCGTTTCCTAACTAGGTACTGTACAGTAGCTTAGTTAGCGGTTCTCGCAGTAATCTAGCTAGGTATATAAGGGCTGCCAGTAGATCACTGCATCCCCAGCTTGTCCTTCTCGTCTCTCCTTCACTGTAGAGGACGGCAATGCTATTTCTTTCCTTTTAAACTCTCGTTTCTTCTACGACGCACGCCCTGGGGGCTTCTAGTCGACTCCGACCGCCACATAACGATGATGGGCGAAACGAGGCCCATTCGCGACGATCCCTGACATTAATTGTGCAATTCAATTGAGAGTTTTTGAACTTGAAATGGTGTAAATTATATAGTGGATAATCAGACTGAAGGGGAAAAATCAAAAGGCTGCATGCTGCCAGGGGGCTCGCTGCCGTCAGGTGAGTGTATTTCAAAGTCCAGCGATGGAGTTGATTTGGCGAGGGTATCCTTGGAGATATCCAGAGGTGCTGATACAGTGTATGTAAGGACCCCTCGATACACAAACGATACTGTGCGTGGCACACGCATGTAACACTGGTATCGTGCGAGTATCAAAGGATGTGATACCTCGATTATACAGGGTATAACAGAGGGAGTATAAGTGAGTTGCATACAAACCTTTTAACACAGTGAGTCTATACTAACCTTTCAATGCAATAATTATAATGGTGGTTATAAGCAGTAAAATCAGCCTGAAAGCAGTAAATTTTCTCCAAAACCATTGATTATAACATTTTTCAACATTGACCCAATGGTGAGGTGGTTTATAATTGGGTGTGAAGGGCTAAATGGTAACACAGAAGGTTTGCACATGGCCAGCAGCTGATATCTGAAGCCATCATCCCACTATGTCAGGTCAATGTTTCCTCAGCAGCCAGCAGATTTCATTAACTGGCATGCAGCATGTGGCCCGTGCATAGAAGCATTAATTTGGCAGGTGTATTATATGACTGTACCTAGTGTCAGCCCTGCCTACCAGCAATGCTGCAGTACAAATATTACAGGATGACACCCTCAGGCCCCTTTCCTACAACCTTTTTGGTATGTCTTATTCTCAGTTTCGTCTTTGGTGTCAACATGCATGCATGTCTCCAATAGATGCACATCTCTCAACATGTGACACATGCTCGATCAAGCATATGCTTCCCTGCACTTGCACATCTCAACAGGCACACATCCCTATCTATGGCACACATCACCCTTGTGGTGCATCTTGCTGATTATCTCACACACACAACATGCCTTGTGTGCACCCCTTCCCTTTATTGGGTGCTCATATTGATGGCTTGCTAATTGCCTTGCCAATATGCCTCAGTCTTATCACCTGCCTCAGCAATTCCTTTCCTAGATACTGTACAGTAGCTTGGGTCATTATTTCTCACAGTAGTCTAGCTAGGTATATAAGGACAGCTAGTAGAGCCTCACACCCCAGCTTGTCCTTCTTGTCTCTCCTTCATTGTAGAGATCAGCAATGCTATTACTTTCCTTTCTCCCTCATTCCTTCTATGACATGCACCCTGGGGGCTCTTAGTCAACTCCAACTGCCATATAACAATGCCAGGCAAAACAAGGCCCAGCCACGACAATCTCTGACAACAAAGAGCACAATGGGATGTTATTCTAAAGACATCTCAGGCTGCTCACAACAGTGATAGGTGATTTTCTGACACAAAGAAGGAAGCAAAGAAGTCACAAACCAATTAACCAGGTGTCAGGGATCGTCGCGAATGGGCCTCATTTCGCCCATCGTCGTTATGTGGCGGTCGGAGTCGACTAGAAGCCCCCAGGGCGCGCGTCGTAGAAGAAACGAGAGTTTAAAGGAAAGAAAATAGCATTGCCGTCCTCTACAGTGAAGGTAAGATGAGAAGGACAAGCTGGGGATGTAAGGATCTACTGGCTGTCCTTATATACCTAGCTACATTACTGCGGGAAGTGCTAACTAAGCAACTGTACAGTTAGCTAGCTAAGGGAACGCCGAGGCATGTAGGTATGGCCGAGGTACATTAGTAAGGAATGACCAAGCCATCGATAAGTACACCCAATGAAAGAGAAGGGCGCGCACAAGGCGTGTTGCGCGCGCGGATAATCAGCGAGGCGCGCCACAAAGGTGATGCGCGTCATAGATAGGGGTGCGTGCCTGTTGAGGCGCGCAAGTGCGGGGAAGCGCGCGTCGCATGTTGAGAAGCGCGCGTCTGTTGGAGACGCGCGCGCACGTTGACGCCGAAGTCGAAACCGAAGACAAGGCGTACCGAAAACGTTGCGGAGAGGGCCCTCAAGGGGTCATCCCGTAACACCAGGAGCCACATTAGCTCTCAGGCTTCTCTCCTACAGCATCTTCTTGTGCTGTTCCTATCACAGCATGTCCTTCAATGGAAGACAACTCAGAGTCCGGTGATAATGGTTTCTTAACAAACATGTCTGAAGGAGATGTCAATGATAGCAATGAGTGGACAACCATTATGCATCAGCTCAGATTGCACCCAAAAGCACATTTTATCTAAGCTTGAGCAAAGGCAGGTGCTACCAACACAAAAAGCATTGAACCTAGACTTGATGGATTCATCAACAAGAAAGGATGTGCTAAAGACAGAACAAGTGTCAAGCATGGCCCTTATGGGGTTGGTGGCACTTCAGAGCAGACAGTGCAGTAACTAATACAAGCGAGAGAGGATCTGGAAGGAAGTGTGGGAGAGGGACAAAGATGTTAACTCTCCAGAAGTCCAGCAACATCTTGTACTGGTGATAACATGTACCCCTGACCAGGTCACATTAACGAATCTCACAGAAGTATTTGGATGGTGCGAGACAAGAACGGCGGACACAAGATACCAAATTTATCGGTTTAGCATTCAAACGGTGTCCATGAACCCCAACCAATTTAGTGGCTAAGCGTCCTTACCCTCAAAAATCTCTGTAGTAAAAATTTCGGTGTGCGATGGGAATCCAAAGAGCCTAGATACGAAATTTCTGGCAGCAAAGATACAAACTACGGTTTGACACGAGCTTCGTGCGCCAACCATAGCCGAAGACGTCCTAGGTGCCACATGACAGCTAGTTTCTAGGCTAAGAACTGCAGCCAATGACTACGTTTCACCATCATCCATTGTACTCGGTCCCTGTACGTTGTTGGGCAGCATTGCTGCGAGGACCAGTGCGCCCACCGAAACGCCGACTAAAACAAGATAAACCAGCCAACCTCCTAGATAGCCATGCTTCACAGAGAGCGAAAATAGAGAATTTGCGCAGGCTGGTCCGATAGTCCTGACAATAGAGACCATGACTTGGGCGATCCCATTGACGGACCCAAGGCTCGCTCTGTTCGGTGCCGACGACGAGATAAAGATAAATATACAACCTGACAGGCGCATTTGAACACAGCAATGCGAAAAAATCAAGCACACACACCGTAGCACAAGCTAATGCCAACTGACAAAACTATTTGTAGTCCAACGGCAGCCCAGACGGCAAAGTTGAGGCCTTGCCGGATTGCCACCATGTTCATGAAGGGGAAGAGTAGAAATACAGGAATTGCCGTAGTCATGCCAGTGAAGAAAACATGTTTCGTGCCCCATCGATTGTGGATTTTGGCAAAAAGACATACTTGAAATAAGCCATTTAGGATGCCAAATCCTGAAAGGATTAACCCAATTCTCGGAGGCGAGAGCCCCAGGCCACCCAGCTAGAACAGTCTAGTCAGCAAATGATACTCATAAAGCGTGAGGCCTCTGCTTGCCTCAACAGGAGTGCTAAAGAACAATGGCTGCACTGCGCGGTAGGCAATATCGACAAGCGAAAGCGCGGTGTAATTCACGGCGCCGATGAGTACGGGATAGACTAGCAGGGCTCGCATGGGAACGGGTTTCTCAGCTTCGTCTACGTCATCCTCAGGAAGAACTTGATGTTTCGGCTTGTTCGCGAGAACATCCTTGATTGGAATGGGATTACGAAGAGTCTATAATGGGTGTTAGTTCAATTCTCCGCAGAGCAGGTTATCTATATCATCACGAGTCACCTCTGTAAAGAACAGGTACGTGATCACCCAGGCTACGGCCGTAAATGTTGCCGGTACAGCACAAGGTAGAAAATAGGGATACTTTCGGAAAAACGCAGAGTCGCCAAACATGTCAGGAAACCGATCAGCTGGTCGAGATAGCCATCCGCCGACCGCTGGTCTATATGGCAAGATGAGCACTTCATTGACAGCGCAACGAGCTGCAGCGCACCCCAGTGTACCTCCAGTCGACCATGCGATGGGAAGAAGGCCATAAACCTGCGGTAAATTAGACGCGTCCGTTATCTCCGCAATACAGCCCTTCATCACGCCGATATTCCCGTTCAATGCTCCATTGAGGCTTCGGCTACGAGGACGTGAACATAGAGTTCGTCAAAGCCAGAGCCGAGAATGCGTATGCACTGACCTTAGAACGGCACCCCAGTATGTAGTAGACAATCCAAAGCAATACATCGATAAAGAAAGGCCAAAGAGCCCAGTCAAAATTACCGGTCTTCTTCCCACAAGATCCGAAAGTCGACTCCAATAGAGGACAGTGAGCGCTTGAGTGGCGAAGAAAATCGATTGCTTTGAAAATTTTCAGTAGCTAGAGGGTGCCACCTAAACGAATCGCGTACCATGAGTCCGACATAGAAGCCAACCTTAGTCTCGTCTCCGTTCGTGATGCCCACCCGTCGCACAAACTGTCGGAGGGTACTTGAGGCACAGGGGGTATAGACGACACCATTGGCGCACCTCAGGGGCAAAGGGATAGATCACTTGGCTCGTGAGTGGCTCTCCTCCTTGGATGATAAGTACGAGCGCAACCTGCCGCCACGGAATCGGGGTAGGCTCATTGGCAGGGCGTGGTCCAGAGACAAGAGGCGTAGTTTCATCACGGTCAGAATATGTCATGTCAGCAAGAGGGACTAGCAGCACTTTGCTGAGATGTCCGAAGGAAACGTTCGCGTCGTACGAGCTTGAGCTTGAGGCCTGAGGCCTGAGGAGCCGAGACGGCCTTCAAAACTTCAACAGCGACTTGCCGCAAGCTTCTTTATCCCAGCAATCGGGCCGTTGACTCCGGGTTAGTGCATCACTTGCCGATTACACTTGAGACAAGTCAGGTGCTACAACTGAGCCATTAGTCGCGCCCAAAGGCCGAGAAGCTGCTTCCATGTGCTAAGCAGAGGTGATGGTCAGTCCTCCGAGCAGAGTTGAAATGAATTAATGTGATGAACGCCGCTTATCAGGACCAGGGAACGAGCGACTGAAAATCGGTGAAACACGGCCGCAGCGGAGAGGTCACGTGTCATGAGGGGAAAGTGTAACGATACAAGATATTCTAATGGCATGAGACGCAACAGGAAGCGGTCAAGAGGGGAGCTCAGAACGTGGGCAGAACTGTGGATGATGAACCGAAGCGGGTACTAAAGCCTGTCCTATCCAAGTAAATAATCGCTACATATCCTATCACGGGATTAGTTCCTCTAATTCACCATCCTTTACACGAATCTCTACGACTTCCACCTCGTAGTCTGCTACGATAGAGTGAGCAGATGACGCAGGTGCAGAGATGAAACCGCTCGAGCTCGGCGGTGAGGTTGAAGCGACGTCTTCATTGAAGCCATTCGCGCACGCGGTCAGATCCAGTCAGCGGGCTGAGTGGTACAGATAGGTAAGGGGAGACGCGCACAACGATCTTTGATGTATGGAGGCACGAAAAGATCCTGGGCAGCATTAGATAATCCACTCAAGCGAAAGACGAACGGGCGAACCTGATTCCAGACAAAACCTTGGCTCCGCTGGATAGTTAGAATGGGTCGAAGAGCGACAACGGGCTGATGACTCCTGCGCTCTTTGCGTATATGCTCTCGAGCTCCAGACTTCTCGTCCAAGGCCGTGGCCTTGCCTTTACCCTTGCCTTTGTGGCTAGACCTTCTGACATCTTTGTCCATTTCCATGGTATCAACAGCTGCAGCATCATTCCTACACCCCAAGTTCGTCCGGGCACTGGCCTCCTCATCCGATTCAGAGTGCTCTGACGACCCGGAGAACGATCCATCTGACTCTGGCTCGCTATCGTACGCAAGGGCGTGTATCTGCTCATAGCAAGCCCACGTCGGGGGACTTGGTGCTCGGCCAAGAGGACGGTGCCGGAAAAAGGGAGAAGGAGCGCGCCTGCGAGGAAAGGGAGACGAGCTCATATTCAGAAGCAATCCTATGAATGGGCGATGCGTCAATGGGCAATGGCCATCGATGCTTGGAGGGGACTGACACTTAAAGTGCTGGACGGCGTAAAGGGAATCGAAGGGCACGCCTAACCAAGCCGCGAGACCGGCGACGCAACGGCAGTAGTGAGAGTAGTAAAGAGACATGTCACCTCGATGTTCTGGTGAGGCGAGTCACGTCGCATGCCTTCTCACGCTGGCCTCTACGATTCAATCTCAAGCTATGAGTTTTAAGTCTTGGATCCCTCCAGTTCCGCGCATTTCCCCGCATCTTCGGGACAAACCGTGGACCGTAATCTCGTGATTTCAACCGTGAACATGGCAAGCATGCCCGCGATCATCTATCATCTACTTCCCCGCAAGCTGGATATTTCTATCTCCCTGTATGTGACACTCCGCGTCAGCAATTGTGTCTGTAACTAGTACGCATATGTGAATCGCATAAAGCGTCATCCTGCATGTATATAGACGGCGAGCATAGAATAAGTGTAGTACGGACGCGAGAAATACACTGGTTCAAATGAGCTTAACTGCCTGAAGAAGAATATACTAACTAGGTGTTTAACAGAAATTGACTCGATCGACGTTTTTAGTAAGATTATATGCATGTAGCCTTGAGGGGGATAGAGAAGGGTAGGGAATGTCAGCACATAAGGATTCGAACATAAGAGACGGAGAACGCGCAGAGAGCCGGGACCTCAAGGCCTCAACCGTCGGCATGAACAGTAGGACTTAGAAACAGAGTGCTTCTCCAAGATATGGACCGTCCAGGCCACGTCCCCGTCAAGCTCTGAACGTCGAATATGCAGTGACTTGTCAGCTGACCACATTTATCAGACATCGCCGTATCTTCGCCGGAGTAGGCAGGAAGATCGGTCACCGATGTCTTTCAGTCAGGCTCTGATAGAGTCGACTGGACCATACATCCGAAACAACAGCTTACTAGATGATTTCGGTGGCCAACATTGTGCTGAAGACGAGAACAGTTAATGTGGAGGCCTTTCTACCGCCTTGCTATTCCCTCCAGGCGCCACTGATGGCCTCTGATCGCAACGAGGCTTCTGGCTGGCGGCTGATATTCAGAACAGCCAGGGTATTGAATGTTGTGCACGACGCAAGGGCACTTGTATGGAACAGCCTGCAAGCCATTTTAAGGTGCCTCGTGAACTCACTGGAGCGGTTTGGGAGTAGAATCCGAAAGCCAACGCAAGAGCGGAGATGTAACGTCCGCGATAGCAAGGAGTACGTCCAGCTGGAGCACCAAGCTGCCATATATGTGAGCGTTCGAGACTAGGTAAGATGAAGTGAATATGACGAGTCGCGAACGATAGCGAAACCCCAACTGGAATTTTCAATATTCCAATCAAAACTAACTCCACGGGACAGTGCTGGATGGGAACTGAAGCGCCAGTCGTGTCAGAAAGGGGATAGGGCTTCTGCATAAAGGTGGGAATAACCGTATGTGGGCGCAAGTTGGTCCACTCCCTCAGCACTGCAGTGGCTTTGGCCACTCCCTCCCTCCCATGCGCCCACCCCACCCCCAGCCGCCCGCTTGGCATATTCCGCCTCTACATCCCGTCGATTTTGTCCGCGAGCCGGACACCGACGGAGATGAGTCCGGAGGCGAGGCGGGCGGCCCACGGGTACCTGACGTACAGCGGCGCCATTGTCGCCCTGGGCTTCAGGTCAGCTTCAGTTCCGGGCGTCACGCATCGGACTATAGAAATGATTCGTTGCGACAGGAGCTACCGTGTTGGATGAATATGGAGGGATGCCCGCTGCAGGAGAAGAAAGGAGAGGGATTCGGTCACAACGAAGACATCCAAGCACTGGCAGTTCAGCCGTGCGTGTCAGCTCCTGTCCCGCGTACCTTCAATTCTCCTCGCCGCACTGTGCACGATCTCGCGGATCAGGTGCGCAGCAATTGCATTCGTATTTCAGTACTGTAACCCTAGCACATTCAGCATCAAGCTCGTCCTAGCTGGGTGGGTCAAGATCATCAAGCGCAGAGGATGTTCTACAGCGGCACAGAACACGGCCTGGCCTTGGCACGGGACCGGGTGCGGGTACAGGATGAAGTCCATTTCCTGGATGATTTTGCTGAGGACGGACTTCCTCACAAGCTACCAGCCTCGCACGTTCCGCATATGCGCTGCTCGATATCTCCGACGATCCATTCCCTCGCATCGGCGTCGCAATCCCCGCCTCCTTGCTCGCATATGCCGTCTCCTACCGCAGCTACACATCTATCTCTTCCCATTATCAGCACCAACCATTCCCACTATCCTGCTTACGACGAGCGAAACCGTCGGATCGGGTTGAATGATGACCGGTACGATCATAACTCTACGAGAGTCCGGAAGTATTATCGACCGGGAACGTGCTATGGACGCTCTCCGTCGCCTCTGAACACATTTGTGAGGCCTCTTTCGTCCGAGCAAGCTCCTAGTATCTCAGTGCCGACGGCATTACGACTTGCTTTTCCTCCCACAACATCTGGAGAGGCTTCAAGTTATGACCACGATTCGCGCGAAGTAACTTGTAGGCGTGTGCAACCTGATGACTCTACTCTATCCGAGACAGTGGTCTCACCACCTCCACTAGTCCTTCGCCCCGTATCGCCCTTCTCGCATTTTTCAGCCCCTATTTGCTCCGTCTCTTCGCCTTCTCTGTTCGCCGTCGGCCCCGTATTCCAGCCTAATTCGGATATTAGACCTCGCCCGTTGAGTGAAAGCAGCGGTCCTGCCACAAATGGAGATGATGACGATAGGTTACGGGAGACACTCCCGATCGACGATGGACTCCCGATGAGCCTTGCTTCACTCAAGAACCCGCCGGATCCGGGGACTAAACCTGATTATTCTTTGCCCACGCTCATTAAGCTTGCCATTCTGGGTAGCCCGCACAAAAGACTCACGCTTCAAGAAATTTACCTTGCCCTCGAGGATCGTTTCCAGTGGTTCAAAGATAATACCCATGACAAAGCCTGGAAGGTGCCTTTTCCTCCTTATAAGGATAATCATCCTGTGCTCATTATTATGGCAGAACTCGATCCGTCACAATCTCTCCTTGAGGAAGTGTTTTCTGCGCGTACAGAGGCCTATGACAGAGCCAGGGAAGGGTGCTTTCTGGACAGTAGACCCTTCTCAAGGCGAGGGCAATAAGCGCGAACGTAAACGTAATAAAAAACCTCCTAAATTTTTTCCAGCGCCCCCAACACTACGTCAACAGCGTCAACATTTTCGGTCGGTTGACTTTGCCCCTCTTCAACATCCACTCCAGACGGAACAATGGCCACAAGGCTCTTTGGTATCCGGTGTCCAAGCTTCGTTAAATCCCCACTTGACCCGAGATTCTCTGGCTTCTCATGACGTCGCTTCGCGCTCGACCACCCCAGTGGATCTACCCCTAGCCGTGTCGGCATCGAATCGACTATCCGCACTCACAGGTGACCCCGTAGAATCCTCAACGACGCACCCATCTACTTTCCCTGTCCCCATGTCTCCTTCACACCCAGATGTCATTTTCTCCTCCCTACTACGCAAGTCTTCCCTCCGGGGTAGAGAGGATCTCCGTCTACCAACGCCAAGGCCAGGCGCGAGTGTGCTTCTCGGCTATGATGCGATGGACTTTTTCGTCCAACCGAGCCTTGGTGTACATCAAGTCTCGATGGAATCCAATCCTTGTGCATTCCTCAATGTCACACTTCCACCAATTGACAGAGTGTGGCAAGGTGCTTTGCCATCGTTATCCGAGACTTTTGCTCGACACTCGTCCGCACGAGAACTACATGATCCATTGGCAAACCAACCAACATTGCTACCCCTGTCTACACGCTGCACTGAGCCAGATGTGTTTAGGGATACCTCTCAATTTGACAATGTGTGGCCTAAGATCACTGTGCAAAGCCCAGATTTGGCCAATGTGCCAGGTGATAACTCTGTAGGGAGCCAAGATGCATCTAGTGAGCACTATAGCAACAACATTAAACCAGGAGCCGAATAATAATTTTTTAGGGTAAGAGCATGTTTTTCCAGAAGATGTTCTCAGAGGGCTTACTGTGTCACACATCCTGTCTCAAACCATTTACAGGACCGGTTCCCTATGCTTGACCTTTGGTGTCTCGCCTTCGCCTTCACGATCAAGTGGGCGAGGAAGCACGCCTCAGCGGCTCGCTCGTCTATTTGCTCGTGATTTCGGTCATCCTCCAAGTTCCGCACACCTCTAAGTCTCGATCTGCTTTCCCACAAACTCCTGCAGTGACCTGTTTTTACCCCTTTGTTTCACTTACTTTACTCGCTACATTGGCTGGTGCTTCCTCCGCTGTCTACCTGCTCTCGCATTTCTGTCTGCTCCATCTGTGACTCCGATATTTCATTGATCCCTCTACCCTTGACAAGGCCAGGGGTGTAGCTTTTGCACAGGTTCTCAAGCCAACCTTATTCATCCAGAAATGCTCTATCTACTCGCATATGAGCCTTCTCATATTTTTCGCTACCATTGTTCATGGAACACAATTGTTGCATCGTATGTTGCCTGCAGTTCAAATGTTGGACCCATCAATTAAGACACTGGCCATATTCAAATCAATTAAATATACAGGATCCAGTGGCATAGCCAAAGGTATACTTCAGCAGGATGTAACAGTTTTAAACATTTGAACAAAGTCTAGATCTAGTATTTAGTAGGTCAGAAACATGAGGAGAACCTGTACTAGTGGCATGTATGTTTGTTGCCAAGTTTATCTTTATCACAGTCGTTTTGATTTTGCGAAAAGCACAGTCAAGTCAAGTACCCCGGGTGATTTAACCCGGCATTGTCTCCGAGAAAACTGGTCGATTTTCACCTTATAAGGATGGTTCGGTGCCTACGAGAGCTCACTGCGAGGCATTCTTCCTGGTTTGGGTGTTTGGCTCTTGCAAGGGCTCGTCTGCTAGTGCGAGACATCCTTCTTGAACGCATGAGGACCCGCCCCCCAGGCTGATTGCGTTCGGCGCCTATGAAGGGGAGACACAGCACAGAGCACGACGACTTTCCAGTTTTCTGATGTGTACAGGTGCGGCGCGAGGCAGTCCGGATCGAACTGTCGGGCGCAACCAACCCTCCGAGTCGAGCCACTCGGCGCGGAGAAGATGCTCTGAGTAGAGCTTAGCGTTCAGCTGTGAGGGATCGTCAATAGCAACTGCTATTGCATGTAACAGATTGCTGTCTTGTTACTCACTGCCGGGTCACCTGGTGATGCCCCGAAGGGGCCGTGTATATTCATAGATCATCCAAAGGACGAAAGACAACAGAGACAAAGTGGGAAAGGTAACACACGAGGATGGAAAGTGTGATGCCAAGGTGAAACAGACATATCACAGCGACTAGGCCGCCTACCCGTCTCCAGTAGAAGCTCGGTGCCGGCCGGCCACAGAAAGAGTTTTTAATGTTAAGCTCGCATATCTATCAATCCAGGCATGTATGACCTTGCCCACTCGTGCGGTTTTGTGCGCACTGCTCTATCTTCTGGCTGAGTAGCGCGATCTCTGCAAGGAGGTTGTCATATCGAGCCTCCAAGCTCTTGAGCACATCGGCCTTGAGCGAGTGCTCTAAGTGAGTTTGGGCGGTCTCGGAACGCATTTCGACGACAGCCACCTTCCCGCTAAAAGTAACTCCGGTCATGGGCCTTGAGCTTTGACGGATGTGTTCCTGAGAGGTATGTTGAATTTCAGATGCGGGAGTCCGTTGCCGTCCCTCGACCATAGAGTGGCCGCTAGGATCATCAGGAGGGAGAGGGATTCGCGAGTGAGCATCTACCGGCGAGCCCGATCGCTTGCCGGGTGGGCCCAGCCCTCCGCCAGGAAAGGGCATTGACCATGTGCCCATTGTCGGAGTCGCACTCCGCCGAGACAGCATCGACATCGCGGATCCGGGACGCGGGCTCGGACTAGGACTTGGGGGAATACTTCCACTCTCATCCTCGGTAGGACACAAGTCTCCGTAGTCCCAGAGACTCTGAGCCTCGCTACTGACAATGTCGACAGTAGCGTCTGCGCCGCACGCGCGCTCGTATCGCATGGAGTTGAGTCCAATCTCTATGGGAGCGGGCACGAAACGTATTGTTTTTTCTGTTCCTGTATAGCGCATCGAACGGCCGATGGTCCTTGGCGTACGGCCCGCTGCCAGGACTTTCTTCTGAGCGCTCTTTCCAACGCAGTCAACAAGTTGGCGCATCGCTTCGCGGTCGGACACTGCACGCCGGCGCACAGTACGCCGAATAGCACTTGTGCGAGGGAGGGTGGAGAATCCAGCCTGGGGTGTTTGTAGGGAAGGGCGGAGAGGAGTCACAAACGGATATAACGGTGTCGAAGAAGGGGATGCAGGGCGACTGGATGCCCCGTTGATCGCTAAGATTCGTCTCGGAGTGCGTAGGTGGAGCTCTAACGGCGAATTCGAGCACTGTGGAGCAACGGCGAAGGCGCCTTGGGTGGGGCCCCACGAGAAGCCAATGAAATAATCCGACGCTCGCTCCCGCAAGATAGACCTGCTGTTGTTCGTGTGTAAGGCAAGTTGTGGAGCGGATGAGACGTGAGAGCTGAGCTGAGAAGCATTGAAGAAGGCAGAGAAATCGAATTTCGGACTAGCTAGGCTTGGAAATAACGGTTCGATGCCGTCTGTTGTCGCATAATTCACTTGAACTGGTTCGTCGCTATAGGTAAACACTGGAAGGTGAAGACTCTCCGGACGAGACTCTGCGCTCATTGATTAAGTCTAGCTCGCGTGGTGTAGAACAGATCCGCACGTCGATGGAGATCCTGCCAAGAAACCCCCGAGAAAAACGGGTGATTCTGAATATCGGCCACGCCATATCGTCCTAGTCGACCCGAGGAGTCGGTCAGGAGTCTAGCGAAAGATTAGTATTTATAAAACCATGAAGTTGGGGAGCACTACCGGGCAATAAGATCTTGCAACGCCGAGGACACGGGAATGGTGCTACTGAAGTGGAGGCTTCTCTTGTGATCCATAATTTTGAGATACGTCGTACGGACGTCGTTTGCGAAGAAGGGGGCAATACCGTATATCATCTCATAGACCATTGCACCCATGCTCCACCAATCGGTTTCAAGACCGTAGCCATTTAGCTTAGCGGAGATTTCGCTAGGGTTGATAGGGTCGTTTAATGTCTCAGACATCTCCAGAGCCACTAAAGCTGCCTCGTGAGCTTGAAGGATCTCGGGAGAGATGTAGTCGCAAGTACCGCACGGCACGAGGCAGAAACGGCGGAGTACCTGACGAGAACCATCAACCGCCTGAGGTAGAAGCGGAGCGGCAGAGCCGAAATCTATAAGCTGAATATACGAATAATTTGTTACGACAAAGTTGTGCGGTTTAACGTCTCTAAGGAAAACTCATCAGCAAAAGGGGAAAGGGGGGGGAAGGTATAGACCTGTGAACGAAACCGTGCTCATGACACCAATCAAGCGCAGCAATTATCTGCGGCAGCCACCATAACAGATCACTTTCTATAATGCGTCCATCGAGCGGACTTGACTCCAGCACGTCCCAAAGTGTACCACCCTCAGCGTAAGGCATGAGGAGATTGAGGTGCGTTTCTGTTTGAAAAGCACAAAGCAAATGAGGTACCCAAACAGCGCTCTTTTCTCGAGCAAGAAGCAAGATGTCTCTCTCAACCTGTGGATTGCACTGCTGCATAGAAGTTAGAGCGAAGCTTGGATTGTCCGCAGGAATTCTTACATCACGTGTTTTATACGCGAAACGCTTCTCAATCGACTTGCGAATGTAAAGTCTCGCGTCGAGACTGCACTTGACAACATCGACCTGGCGAGTGATCAGGTCGCGTTGATTCCCCCAGGATCTAAAATACCACGGAAAATTGACCGAATTCCAGCGTCCCAATGAGTATGAGATCATTATCAGTGAAGCGCACCGCCTCCACTTCGCTCGTCTTTGCTGTTGATGCCATTGAGTGCCTGTTCCGTAAGGAAATAATTTCGAAACGCACAGGTTCCGCCTATGATCCTTTGTCCGTGTAGGAGACGATCTAAAGCCAATCCCTCTTCTGTTTCGCTTCCGTCGCTCCCTAGTAAAACACCGAGGCGTTGCTTGCGCGTCGACCAAGTTGTATACATGCATGAGGTCCTCGGTAGAGCGTTTGACGTGCAGACCGAGGCGTCAAACAACTATTTCCCGGGTATGAATCCGGATAATCTAGATATGTCTGCGCGAACCACGGGGATGTCAGGTGTTAGGGTGGTTTTGACAAGAACGACGATAACAAGGGCAATAGCGATGAGTGTGGCTGGTAGGCAGGCGAGAAAATGGGGCGATCCTTCGGTAGACACGGTAATTGCTGAACACACGGACGTCAGCGCCGATTTCAGGATGATTTCAACCTCAAGCCACTTATTTCCAGCGATTAGGAAGTAGCTCGGGTTCCACGTGACGATGCAAGTGCTTCTATTTCCGATTCCGAAGACGCCGGCGCGTGATGACACTAGTACTGTGACGGCACGGCAATACCATACTGTTTATTAATGTGACATGTTGTATCGGGAGCATCCTACGAGTGCTGAAGCTGAAGCTGGAGCAAAGCTGTTTGCATTGCTCTACATAATGCTGTGAAGGTAGCCGTTCACTCCATCGCTTCGTATGGGCTGAAATACTCGCAGAGGCGATGCAGTTGTGCTCCGCAACTGTGTAGACCCTTGATGGGCGCGAATGTCGACAGCCTCCAGCACGGCATCCCGCTCATCTCTCTTTCCCTTCGTATCTTATTCGTATCGTGCGGGTCTCCTGGCTCGTTTCTTTCCCTTTTTATTTTCCTATCTATTCCTTTTCTTCTAATTGATCATCCATTTTAACGACATCGTCATGAGTAGCGCCTTCTATCCGTTCGATGGACAGCGACGCATGGGTGCTTCAGTACGTGGCCAGTCGCGACGCCTTACCTTCTCAACGCAACCCCTAGGCCGTGTTTGCCTCCTCACTGATGTCCGCCGTTGCACTTTCTTTTGTTCTTCTTTGCGCATTGTGGATCGGGATCGTCGTGGCCGTTAAGCGAACGGCAGTGGAGAAGTTGACCCAGGGTGGATTCCTTTTCAGGTCTCAGCTCGGCAGTTTCGCAGTTTCTCTACTTGTCGCCAACCTCTTCACGTCCCTCAGCGGAATCATCGAAATTATCTGGATTGCCCAGGATGGCATAGAACACGGTGCGTTTTCTGAGCTCGGGACTGGGATATGTGCTGAAGTGATCGGCGCTCAGGCCGAACATGTAGTGCCCAAGGCATGCTCTTGTTTTGTCGTTTCTATGTATAATATAACTGATAATCGGGGCAGGTGTCCTCGGTCAGATCGGCGACCTGGCCACGGCTTACTTCGTCGTCGCACTTGGCTTCCATGTCCTCATCACGCTTGCACTTCGCACCTATCACCCCTGGTGGGTTGTGATGACATCCGTCGTTTTCGGCTGGAGTGCTTCCGTTCTAATCGGTGAGCGATTCTGTAGTTCCGCTACCGCGACTGTTGATACCCTCCTAGCGGCAGGCCCAGCATCGATCGACTCTCGTTCCCTCGGTCCAGTGTACGGCTTCGTTACGCTGAGCTGCAACATTACTCGGGCCTACCCTCTTGCTCATATCTTTGTCTATTTCGTTCCGGTGAGCTCAAGGCCCGGGGGGATTATTTACTCGATTTGACTGACAAGCGCAGCTTTTCTTCTTGTCTTTCGCGTCGACGGTCATATACTCCGTGATCTTCCTCACTCTTCGAGGAAATATCACTGTCAACGGCGGTTTTAAATTCTATATGCGTCCGAAAGGTCCGAATTGGCGTTCCGCAAACAGCAGCGTCCAACAATACAAGCGCTTTATACATGCAGTTGCCCGTAGTATGCTTTGGTTCCCTGCAGGTGCGTGTCACCTGTCCCAGGATCTCAACCCTTTAATTTACTTGCCCCAGCATTTATGTTCTGTGTGATCCCGAACGCCATCGTCCAACTTGTAGACACATCGGGATATCGTCCTTCTCCGCCCGCCACTGCGTTCACCTTGGTCTTGAAACATATGAATGGTGAGCTTGTTTTATGCTTGACATATGCATCGCGACTCATGCATCTATAGGCGTTTTTGACGTTCTTATCTTCTTCAATGTTTTGCGAGTCCTCCGTCACGCTTTTCGCATCCCGGCAGGCTTCCAGGAGGAAGCCTTTAATGCGGCGTCCGCCGCTCTCACGTCCGGATGTAATCCAAGGTCGAGGTGCTCGCTCATGAGTGATGAGCAGCCGTCTCAGAAACGTGCACCTGCCCCTATGCATCCTGCCTCGAGATGCAACCGCTACCAGATCCATGAGCCCAGCCGTTCAGACGGCTCCGTTGCAAATCTTCCTGCCAGCCTCCCTTCACACGAGATGAAGATCACTTCTCAGACCAGTTTCGGACACACCCAGAGCGGTAGCTGCGAACTATGGTGCACCTTGAAAGCGCGCAGCAACTTAGGCCATCAAGTACTCACGTCTAGTGACTGCGAGCATTCTCGAACCGTCACCAAAAGTATGATATCAAAACCAGTTCTCGTGGACCCAGGCAACCCATGCTTTAGGACTAGCCCGCACGTATCATCGCACGATCTTCCCAGTCATCATGGGAGGCTGATACCAGAGATTTTGGAAGACCACGCGATTCCTGTCGACACCCTGTCCCAATATCCTCGTAGCCGTCTGTGTAGCAAGGGAGTGGTGCGATCTCCCATACTACAGCAGGCCCTGCGAAAACCTCTTCCCCTTCTTCCCGAAGTCGAGGGAAATAGTTTGCCAAACCACAGCTCTATGCCGCTACCGCATGAGGCCCTTGTTTCCGTCGCATCCACTTCCACTGTTTTGATGACTCCGGACCCTTCGACTATTGCTCCCACCTTCGCCAAGCATACGACGTCTGAGAAGGGCCGCAACGATGCTCGTGCTTATGCGCTACAACAGCTCACACAACGCGAGATTCTTGTTCAGCCGTTGTCGCCTACCAGCCCTCAGAGACATCCGAGTGAGCGTGGGACGACTGTTATTAGCTTCTATATGCCTTCCCATCGCAGTGTACACGAAGACATGCTTCCCGACTTTCCTATCACTGCGTCGGAACACCCTACTGATCTCCGGACGCCACAGCCGGTAGATGAGACACCCTACTTCGTCCAGCCAGTACCCTCGATTCCAGCAGTCGCGGAAGCACTGGAACTTGCGCTATCTTCTCCGGTGCATGAGGTCGGTTTGGCAACTGCTGTGGTAACCGAGTTTGACGTCAATGAATACATGTCCTCGCCCCTTCCCCCTGTCCCTACCCTCCCCGCGTCCTTTCGACCTCCCTTATACGATGTTGAGACATTCATCGCTTCTCAAGAGATAATGGATACCACCGACTATTACACGGCCGAAGTCCCCGGATTACCCCCGCTTCCTGCCTTCCGCCCACGGCTCACCATATACGACGACGAAGTCAGTGCGTATTCTGCGTCAACCATCGGTTGGCGTTTCGGTTCTCGCCCGAGAGTATCGTACGGCTATGTCCGTGCGCTGCCGCTCCCTCCGCACATGCGCTTGCCGGATGTGTGTGTCAGCCCAACTGTGTTGAATGTATCAACTCCGGAGGTGCTCCACCCCACCCGTGGCTTCCGCCCGATTCCTTGAGCGCAGGCGTGCTTCCAGCCGGTCGGTATCCTAATGTAACATTTAATGACCCAACCAACGCAGTCGCTAGATACTAGATGGTTATTACCTCCTCTTACACCATACTTGAAGGCTGGTTGGAATGATTCCCGTGTAGCGATTGCAACGATCGTATTATCTGTAACATACTCCCCATATCCAGCATGGGATGGACGGCGACGATACAATCGTGTCTGAGACCAAGCTGTAGTCGGTGAAATTGAGGGCAGAGATGGGCCTATGTCACATACGGCAAATGCCGTGTACAGATGATGTTGCCCGAGCTCTCCCTCCGCTCCTCTTCCTCGCGTCCACTGTCGCCCGTCTTGGACCTCTTCCGTCTTGTCTTTCCATCATCTCGTACTTTCTCCGCCATACAGTCTGACGCTCTCTTACCGCAATGTCCAGGGTACGCAACCATCCCTCCCATCCTATTCCAGATTGCTCGGTCGTCTTGGATCTCACCTTATACTATGTAGGCCCAGTTCTTGAGAGAATACAAGCTAGTCGTGGTCGGCGGTGGTGGTATGCAGAGCCCTCGTATTCCATGGTAGTTCTGCTCAGGGTCCGGCTCTGCGCAGGTGTGGGCAAGTCAGCCTTGACGATCCAGTTCATCCAGAGCCACTTTGTCGACGAGTATGACCCGACCATCGAAGGCGTGTTGCTGTGTCTTTGTTTACCAGGGCCGGCTAATTATTTGATCAGACTCGTACAGGAAGCAGTGCGTGATTGATGATGAGGTTGCTCTACTCGACGTATTGGATACCGCCGGTCAGGAGGAATATGGGTGCGCCTTCCTGTCAACCGTCCCCTACTTGTATGTAAGTGGTCTTCGACCTCCAGTGCCATGCGAGAGCAGTATATGCGCACGGGCGAAGGCTTTCTGCTTGTCTACTCTATCACATCCCGCAACTCGTTCGAAGAAATCAGCACCTTCCACCAGCAAATACTCCGAGTAAAGGACAAGGACTCCTTCCCTGTCATTGTCGTCGCAAATAAGTGCGATCTTGAATATGAGCGTCAGGTTGGCAATAATGGTGCGTGTCCACGAGTCCTTGTAGTTCTGCAGCCCCTAAGTCGCGTGCTACTTAGAGGGAAGAGACCTTGCTAAACATTTTGGTTGCCGCTTCATTGAGACATCCGCTAAGCAACGTATCAACGTCGACGAGGCCTTCTCTAATCTTGTCAGAGAGATTCGCAAGTACAACAAGGTCTGCGCTTATTGTGCTATCCATCTATCATAAGTTCTTCGCTCATAAATTGCGTTTTCAGGAGCAAGCAAACGGTCGTCCGAACCAACAGGGAGGGCCCAACGCGCCTGGTGGTTTCAGCCAGCAAGTAGGCGAGGACCAGAACACCGGTGGATGCTGTGGTGGATGCATCGTGGTATAAGGTGCTCAACTCGACATCCGTCTTCCCACCCACGACCCACTAGCACCTTCCAGCACCTTTCCATTCCTCGTCACTCGTTCACGCACATTTCCGGATTCCTCTATCTCAAATTTGACTACCCTTATCCTAGTTCGATTAGTGTTTTCGAATTCCGTTACTCCCGTATGGGCTGTTGATCGGGGCCGAGTCCTGAATGCTCCTTTATCGATTTATCGCCCTTGTACTGGACACAGGGAGTGTACTAGTCATCAAGCAAAGGTGCTGGAAGATCTCGCCTGGCGTCACTAGCGCTATGCCGTGAAGTATGTCTATACCTGCAACGACGTCCTCAATTACGGCCGTGAACGTATTGACGTATAGTGAGTGTCTCGTCATAGGCTCTTGTGGCTGCCAGAACATAGGAGATTCGTCACCTGGTGCTTCGCTACCGGAAGTCGGCTCTGGCGCGGGAGCGCAATGAAGGTCACTAGAAGTGCGCTTCGAACCAGGTCACTGGTTAGGTGACCGGTGACCTGCACCGGTCGTATTCCTCAGGGTCGTCCTGCTCATTTCCAAATAAGCAAATGCGCAGAACGTGAGGATGAAGGTCCGTGCCGTTTCACCGTACGCTTCACTAGATAATCGGCATGTGGTCCCCGCCCTAACATCCTTCCGCTCTCTCGCCGTTTCTAACCCTTCCCAGCTTTTAACAGCAGGTTTTATTTTCTGCAAGCCTTCGTATGTAGATCTTGATCGCATAGCTACGTCATTAATGAAAGCTATAGAGAGATAGGAAGGGTGGGAGAAGGGTGGCCAGTGGAGGTTGCTTCTGCACTTCTATTACACTCATTCATGACGAGATTGTCACATCTGGTCCTTCCTAACGAGACTGACAAATAGGTGTAGCCCGTAGGAAAGGCTTGGATTGTGGCGGGAGGGATGTGAGAGCTCGTCAACCTTGCCGTCTCCGCTCCCGTCCGGCCTTCGCGCCCCCACATTACAGCGCAGATCTTTCTTATGGCCCGCATTTGCTTTTCATCACCATTCCGAAAGGATGGAAGTGCTAGTCGATCTTTGCGCGAACGGCTGTCACATGCCACATGTATTTCTCTGTGCACGTTAGTATGATAACTCCGGATCACATCGAAAAGTTAGTGGATGCTATCCGCATATATAGTGTATAAGCAGTGATCAATCATCCCCAAGATCATCGGCTGACTCGGGCAGACGAGAGGGACCGAATTAATGATCCTGAGCAGTGTTCGCGCAGCAGAAGGCAGAGTAAGGGGCGGAGGGATGCATTCCGATGGCTGGCATGGGGAATGAACGGTACGAAAGGGAGTACATAATGGACTCACATGATAGAACAGTGGAGAGCAGAAAATGACCACCATGGTGAAAATAAGGATAACGAAAGAGAGGGATGAATGTTCCCGGAGTCAGTTTGGGGGGGAGGAGAATGAGTCGGGAAATAAGCGGAACAAGTTGAAAGGAACTTGGAGTGCAGCAACGAGCTCGACAGCTATGAGAGCGAGTGACATATCAAAATAGAAGAAATGGAAGGACACATGGGAAGACAATGCATGGCATCGACGGGGCATTGGTAATGGGATGGGGATATATGCGGTATTCAAAGGATAGATCGACTGCGAAGGGAAGGGGAGAAACAAGGCGAAGATGCGGACAATGACTATGGCACAATGATGCGTACTAGAGAGATAGTGATAAATCCGAGAAACATGTGTACAGGGAATGGGAGTCTAACAAGCCTATTCAGAGACCAACATGTCCTCGGGAAGAGCAAGCCCCACTATCTCGCGCGCTTTGTCGACGGCGAATGCAGCGGCTTTGAGGAACTTCTTGTGGGCGTATTTCTTGTACACGTATAGCTTATTGAACTCCTGCTCACTGAGCTTCTCGAGAAGCATCTCGAAGCCAGGAACGAGTTGTTCTTCGGTGAAGCCCGAGTAGTAAGCAAACGCGTCGTTCTGTAGTCCATGTCAATGTTAGCATTCGTGACCACATGAGATGGAAGAGAACCACACACCCAGTCGCCATTCAACATTCTACGCGCCGTGTACATCCCGACAGCGGCCAGCATGCTAGGCTTTACTCGGATGAAACGGTGATCGAGCAGGGTGACCTCCGCCAGAAACTTGCTTAGAGTGCGTGTTTGAATGTCGTAGTCGTCTGCCTTGCTAATTTTGCGCATCCAACTATACGGGGAGCAGTAGTGGGAGACCTTGAAGTCGAGCGTCTGAAGGATAATACGCTCGCCCTTTAAAATCTCTTTCTTGGTGTACCCCTTCTCGGTCATAAAGACAAACTCATCCGCAGAAGGGGCCAACACCTCTTCGTATTTGCTAGCGATGAACATAGCGGTGACGCCAACGAGCTGCAGCTTCACCAGAGAGACGATGCGATGTGTCAGGAAGCGGTCCATAATGTTGACGGCAATCCAGAGGGTCTCAGGGAGCATATGGTAACGAAGGTGAACTTGGAGAAGCCAGTCGATGAGGGTTTGGCGCATAGCCCAGGTGATCTCGTTCTGATCGTCCATGTACGTGGGACTAGGCATGATGTCGTCCTGAAAATTAAAGTCATTCAACGTGGAAACAACTGGAACGAGGATCATGCGAGACGAACCTCGAGTTCGTTCATGTACGCAAAAATCTCATCAGCGTACTCGGATACCATCGTAGCGTCATGTTCTTCGTCCTCTTCTTGGAACTGTTCGTGGAGAGCCTTGATCTCAGCCGCGTAACGCGCAGCGTGGGCGGGAGAGACCTCGGGCCAGATGTATTCTTGCTTGGAGATAACGTATGCGCCAACCGGGAGAGAGGCGGTGGCGTCTTCATCATCACTGTCTGCAACCTCGATCATGGCCTCGACTTCACGTTCGGGTTCCTCTACATCCATATTTTCTTCGGGGATGGGGTCGGACGGGACGTGCTCCTTATCGAGGATAGGTACCTCGGCTGGATGTTGACTGACAGCATGTTGCACGGAAACGGACGGCGGACGTTGAGCACGAGAAGTAATGAAGGAGCCGGTATGAGATTGCGAGACAGTGACGCAAGAGGGAGGGGCAAGCGGGGGCCGCTGGACAGCTGTAACAGAGGAGGAGCGGGAGCGTTTCTGATTGGCGTCTGAGCCTTTCTCGTTCTCGTCATGCTTCTTAAGAAGTGAATTCTCCAAGGCAAGGCAAGTAAAATTAGACGGCATAAAGAGGCGAAACAAGCAAAGTCTAACACATACCTTGCGGTTGACAGCGGTAGTCGTGACCTCGTTGAGTACTGGGCGTCTAAGAGCGACGCTGGGCTTGGTGGCATGTACAATGCCCCGTGCATTGTTGAAAACGGAACTAGTCTGTCGAAGCTTGCTGGAGGCATTCTCATCGGTGTTCTTGCTGCGTTGACCTGTGCGGGCACGAAGAGGGACCTTGGCAACGTCAGACACGGAGTGTAACCAACACGACTGAGAATCAAGCTCACACGAGAGGCCATCGATGGAATATGAGGCAAAGAATAGACTATTTGCTTGGATAGAATGGGGGCAGTCGCGGGCTGTGCGTTGGGAAGGGGAGATGGTCGGTCGGTGAACTGGCGAGAAAATATTACTACAGCAAGGCCTCGGTCGAGATGTCGGGAAAAAGGAAGAGTGAAGCGGCCGAGGATGCGAAGGAGAAAGGGATAAGGGCGGGAGGAGGCAGAGGGAACGCAGTCGGTGCAGGTCGGCCGCTAGAGGGAAGACGATACAGTCCGCGCAGAGCCATAAAGGTTCAACTACACGTGACCAATATGCTTGCGGCAGACATTTCACACGCTCTATCATGACAAGTGTGCAGGAGGACCATATCTCACGTGACCGCGACTGGCTCAAGATTAATATTATCTACTTTCCTGACTCAGCTCTAGGTCTGACACTAGTCCCAAGAACATATTGGCTATTACCATACTTGAACCATCTCCGGAGATCGTCTTTTACCACCGTCTGCGAATGCAACAGTGGATTCAGAGTATTGATGGCACTAGTACGTTAAGGACAACCGGCCCGTATCCACCAAGCCTTTCCCGAGGACAAAAGAAAACTATTCTCGCTTATCAAGCTGTGCACGTAAGTGAGTGATTCGTTTGTGCAAGAACGTGCACGCACCGAACCATCATCTTTCTCGGGTTTCCTGCCAGCGCCACTCAAGCCTGCTGAACCCCTGCACGGACGAGTCTTCAGCCACCGATTTGCTGGTCGCCGCTCCAAGTCCTGCCCTTGCAGGCAGCGCCACCGATGAAAGCGGTTCTAGCAAGCGAGCCCCGACCACATCTTCTTGCTGGACACCGAGGGCAGATCCAGGCTGCCATCCTTGCTTCGCTAAGAGTTTGTAACCGATATTGTTTCCCTTGATGGGCACTGGTGGGGCCGATTGCACAGGGGATGGAGGCCGTATGACCGATGTTGGTGCCCTCAGCCTAGGAGAAGGGAATGCGTTCCCGGGGATGTCAGATACCGCCGAAGGATGAAACGCTCGTCGACGAGCGGAACGATCGACATAATGAGACTCAGAGTTTTTGTTTGCAATGGTGAACGACGTCGAGCCATGGCGGTTCAGGAGGTCGTGCTTGAGTAACGTTATCGCCCTTTTCGCATCCCGTCCACCCGATAACCAGCCTGTAGCTTCCTCTAGCTTCTCCTCGCGCTTCCGCTTCTCCGCTAGATGCCATTCCTTCTTTACCTGCGCTCTGGCATCGAATAGGGGAATTTCGTCTGTACTGCTCAAGGCGGATGCGGAGCATTCGTTGCAGGGCAAGTAGTCCGTGTGAATGTGCACGCAAAAGATAGTTCCTCCGAACGTCAAGCGGTCGAGGTGATGAAGGACACGAGGTATAGAGGCGACACGAGGGGCGGAGAGTCGTGTGCCCAAGGTGGAAAGGACTGTAGTGCTGGAAGCGGGACTGAGCGCACCTTCAGATGCAATGAATGTGCCGTGCTTTGATCCCATATCCACAATAGACCATTGTCCACGATTTCTGTCCCAGAAGATGGTTGCGTGCAATTTACTGACAGCTAGTTCCTTCAGACGCAGACGCGGCGTATCCGACCCGGCGATGGGCGCGTCCCTCCCAAGTTGAATTTCCTCGTAACCGTCAAGAATTGCTATGCGCTTATTTGCTGGAAATATGACACTGCTTTGTACTAGAAGTCGCAGAGTCGGCGTACGGGTGGATGAAGTGGACGTGGGGTTATTCCGGCCAGTGGCGGGCGTCTCCATATTACCAGGCCATTCAAACTGAGGATCGTAGCTAGGATCAAGAATAGATTCAGATACTTCACCTTCTTCGTGATCCATAGAGCAAGAGCCAGACGTGTATACCATCAGAGAATATGGGAAGATACCGGTGCTGAACAAGAGGCTTACAAAGGTATGGTCGCTACTGCAACTGTACACTACTGTACAGCACGTGAGACAGTTCTCGTCTTTTTTTTTTTTTTTTTAAGTCAAGCCCAGACAGTTCTCGTCGCCACACTTATAAGACACCTCGAAATTGTCCTGCAGCTTCTAAAGTTCCTCCCCGCTTCTATTCCGAACTTACCCATTCTTTCGTATCCTCTGAGTGTTGATTAAAATTTTCTTAGTCGAATCTTCCGTCTCAATCGAACGTTCCGCGAGCTTGCAGTAAGCACTGCGACCACCCGCGTGGACCAAACATGCAGTACTTTGAGGAGGTATGGCTGCACCTTTCCATCCCGCGCCCGTTCCATCGCTTTTCTCATCACCTCTTCATGGCATAGGATCATTCACACCGCCTCTCTCAGAAAGAATGGCTTGTCAAGGTGGATAATAGAAATTCGATCCCGTACTTGATGGTGCGTTCCCATTGACTCGCCGGTATTATGCAGACAAGGACAGTAAGGTACCTTCCCTAGAAATATGATGCGTCACCCCTTGACCAGACATGTGTGCTCATGATATCGGATACGAAAACAGTCTGGGCAGAAGGTGAGACTTATGAGTCGAAGACAGCGGCACTGCGCATTCACGAGAAAGCATCATCCGAGTCTACCACAGAAGCACTCTGGCACTTAGTGACTTTTGGCTCTGACATTGTAAAGTGGCTGAACGAAGTCTGGTTTGTGATCTCCCTTGTTTCTAATAAGAGTCCGAGAACTAAGTACTGAATACTGAGTACTGGGCACCGCCGGGACCTCCTTGCAACATCTGATCGCTATCGAAAGCGAAACCGCTGCCCATGCTCGCATGCAATTTTCTCTTTCTATGTCTACTCTCATGCCTCAAGCCCCGGTGAACTGACCATCTCTCGCTAGTGCTTTCCATCCCACAATTAGCGCGGCGCTGGGTTGAGCTCAATCCACATTCGTCCCCGTCGGATCTATCGTCACTCGGCGACGTCACGGTAACCAACATCTGGCTCAATGAGATCCTCCAATACCTTTCGGATATGCACAGTCTAGGAGGTATAGATGACTCCTCCTTTGAGATCGCGGATTCAAAGTTTGCGGTATGATTTACGGCGATGTTTATCTATTGAGGTCCTAAGAAGACATCAGGATTTCACGTTCCAGCTATGTAAGGGCGATATTGTCTGGCGATGGAACGCATTTCTTGTAGGACCCAAATTTTCCGCGGAACTGCTCTCTCGCCACCTCATCGTCCCTTTAGTAAGCGCAGCCCACTTGGCATTCACTTCCGGCAGCCCTTTAGGAGAAATATCTGAGGGGATTCTTGAAAGGGTCCATCGTCTACTCTTGCAGCAAGTGTCCTATTCACATTTCATGACTAGGCAACGGATAAGGTTGGGCGCACTGCACGTCGCGGCGTTGGCACGCATCTGAAGAACGTGCTCATGCGCCCCCGTCTGTCCACACTACTACAGCGGATCACCGCTTTACTCAATTCCAGCAATAACCTGCGTAGGTGGCGGCTTTCTTCGAGCCAATCAGAGATATCGACACTGATGACAATTTTTCCTTCACAGCGCGCATCTCGTCAGAAGCAGAAACGCCTGAGTTCAAGTTGCCGTCACGTCCGCGAGAGCAGGGCCAGGTGGATCACCTAGTAGAGTTGAGCACTGAGACGTATGGCCCACCTCGGGAGTTTTCGATGACGCAGAAGCACGAAATTAAATTGACCAGCCCGACAGTGAGTTTGCACCTGCTTCCGAACGGAGAAACACTGACTTCTCGTTTAAACTGTGGGAACTCCTTGTCGTATAGATTCAACGGGCCCCCAACCCCGAGTGTGATCCTGACGCTGGCTCTAAAGACAAGGGCAAGCAAACGTCTTCCCTACGACGGCCTCCGACGACACCCAAAGCTAAAGCTTTGAGCCCCATCAATTCGGACTCGGAGACGGCGCCCGAGAGCGGCGACAGCTCTATGCAGCAGGCAGCCCTCCAACTCCAGCCGCACACTCCCGCTGCCTCCGAGGCGATGCCGCTGCCCGCTCGGCAATCCAGGGAGCCCGTGTCACACGACGGGGAATTGTCCGAATGGACGGGTCGCGTGCTTCGTCGCGAGGCCCCGTCTCCGGCCTCCGACTCAGACACAGCGTCGCCACCGCCGAAGAAAGTTAGGCCAAGGGTATCTACAGATGCCTCGGAGAGTAGTGATGAGAGTAGCGCACAGGGTCATTCTGGCGGCATTGTGTCTAAGCGGGGCACGCGGCAACCAATCAAAAGGGGTGGAAGACGATTTTAATAGGCCATCTCAGCCGTTGAATTCGGATATACAGGTGATATACTCTTTTTTTTCCATTTCGCTTCGCTCTATGCTTAGACTTTTCTGAAGTATACTTTCTGCTGGGCGGGAGCGCTGAATACCTGTCGGCACTCGCTCCAATTAAAGAGCCGTTAATGTCTTGTGCGTTACAGCGTGAATCATACATCCACGAGACAAATCGTAGCGTGCTGTCGTCTTACAGCGTCCTTTCCTTTGTCAACGCCAGGGGCCCTGGGTAGGATGCGTGGTGAATGAATGGCAAGCAGTGCGCGGACTTCGTTCAATTGCACCCTCCAGATAGAACGTGGCCTGCAAAAAAAGGTCAAAACGTCTTCTAGCTTTCACTATGGAAGACTTAGTGCACTTGCGTTGAGCTCTTCAGAGTCTAAATGCCCTCTTTTTAGCTTCTTTGCAGTCGTCGCATGGCTCTTGAAAAAGATTAATCACTCGCCGATCCTCGTACGTAACCTTCGTGCTCGTTAGATCTGGTAAGATCGAACGATGAGGCGTGAAAACCCACTCGACTACAGGAGCACACCTTCGTAGTCTTGTGCATGTGTGCAGTACTGAGTGCACATGTCCTTGAGCCACAGTCAGTCTTCTTGCCAGTAAAGTAAACCCTAACATAGCACTGAAGCAGATGAGTACCGTGCATTATACAGCTGCAGATTCATGCCATGCGGGCTCACTCCACAACCCCTGAATTGGTTTCCAAAGCTGGGGAACGCATTAATCAAGACATCATCCAGTGGATGTGAGCTGCGAAGCGTACCATTCCTCTCGGCACATTGATGACCTGAGACCGTGTTTCGAAACGATTGCAAGTGAGGATAACCGACAGTGAAAGATGTGCGGTGACGTTTGAGTTCGAGGGCTAGGGTTGTGCCGTCGCCTAGGGTGAAGGGCACGCGTACTCTTATATGGCCGGCAGGGTAAGGTCACGACAGCCAACTATCCATGCCCGTGAGCGCCTCAACCCAATTCTGCGAGCCGGCTGTTTGGCCGAGGTGCGGGTACCCTCGTGGAGCCATTGGACATTGAACATTCAGAAGAAACGCCGGCGTCATCAAGATAGCGACTCCGTGCCCTGGCCCTGAAGCTTGAACGGTCATGCCAGGTCCTACGCTTCAAAGGAAATACATGTGCACCAAGGTGGCGCGTTCTCGGGCTAATGAGCAGGGCGATCTGGGAAAGACTGTCTTGGAAAGGTTTCGCACCGCATGCTAGCCAGTCCTCCAGTTACCCTCTTTCTGAGCAGATCCCGGGGAAACCGTGCATGAGCGGGCTTCGGTTCGATGCGAAGTCAGGTATCAGGTGCAAATGTGGTGGGAAAAGGAATCACGTGCCGAGGTTCGCATTCAGTCCACGAAGCAGTGCCTAGTACTGGTAGCTATTTCCAGGGGAAAATTTGCCGGTAAACGATTGATGATATCGCAAGCGTAGCGGAATGAGTAGAGGATTTTGTTTGTAATGACCAAGCTGGTAGGCCGGGCTTCCTGCCGCTCGTACCGAGAACACGTGATCCGGGGTAATCACATGCGTTGTAACATATAATACTGCCCGGCACTCGATGCGCAATTTCCTTAGGTTTCTTTGGGTACAGCCTCTCCAGAACATGCCGCTCTCATTCCAAGGCCACACTGTCGTCGTCACTGGCGCGGGTGGAGGGCTCGGGCGATCGTACGTTTCTGTATTCCTGCAGTACAGCCCTAGGCATGAATCAGTGTTTTACAGTTACTGCCTCCTCTACGGTTCCCGTGGGGCAAACGTTGTGGTGAACGACTTCAACCAAGAAGCAGCTCAGAAAGTAGTGGATGAGATTAGATTAGGTGCACCATATGTGGCTACAGTCTTCTTCATTTGCTAATGGGTTCGGACAGCCGGCGGAAATGCGGTTGTGAACAACTCGTCCGTCACCGACGGTGGAGCAGTTATTAAAACTGCTGTGGAAACGTTCGGTACCGTTACTATTCTCATCAACAACGCCGGTATTCTTCAGGACAAGGGGTGAATATATCCACTTATAAGACACGTTCGTTGTTGAGCGGTAGTTCAGCTTCAGGAACATGTCCGACAAAGAATGGGATCAGATTCAAGAAGTTCATCTGAAAGGTGCCTTCTCTTGCACTAAAGCGGCATGGCCGATCTTCCGCAAGCAGAAGTTTGGCCGCATTGTGAACACGGCGAGTGCTGCGGGACTGTTTGGTGCGCACGCCTGCCTCAGAAGCAAACAAATATCACTTACAGATTCTTCTCCCATCAGGCAACTTTGGCCAAGCCAACTACAGTGCTGCGAAGATGGGGCTTGTTGCATTCACCAAAAGTCTCTCCCGCGAAGGCGCAAAGTATAACATACACTCTATCGCCATTGCGCCTGTTAGTTTCCGGCGCGTTCTTGCCGCTGAACGCGTCCTCACCGCCCTGTAGATCGCGGCATCTGCAATGACAGCGACGATTATGCCTCCTGAGATGCTTGAGCATTTTAAGGCACGTTTCCCTTTTCCGTACTCCTTGCCCAACTACGATGCTCAGAATCTCGTTGAATAGCCCGAGTATGTTGCACCTCTCGTTGCGGCTGTCACACATCCGGATGGCGTGGATGGAAATGGGCGGGTATTTGTCCTTGGCGCTGGCTACGTGTCGGAGATACGCTGGGAACGTAGTCGGGGTGCTATCTTCAGGACGGACGCGAGCTTTACACCATCCGCTGTGAAGTCACATCTCAGAGTTGCCGATAACCAATTTTTGATTTATTTTTACCAGGTCAAAGCACGGTGGAAGGAGATTACGGACTTTACCAGTCCTGAATAGTGCGTCGATTTCCGTCCCGGATTGGACACGGCTATATGCACATCTAGCCCACAGAATATGACCGATGGCAACATTGTGGAGAAGCTGGAAAAGGCCAAGAGCTTGTTTCGGAATCCCCAAGCATCTCCCGAGGTACGCTTTGATGGCAAGACTGTTATTATCACAGGCGCTGGTGCTGGACTTGGACGGGCTTACGCACTTATGTATGGCCGTCTTGGAGCAAATGTGGTCGTGAACGACGTGAGTGAGAAAGGGGCAACCACGGTTGCCGAAGAGGTGAAGAAAGGTACTCTATATCTTCTTATTTTTGAGATTGCCCGCTGACGGTATGTGAAGCTGGTGGCAAAGCAGTAGCTGTGATCTGTTCTGCAGAAGAGGGCGAGGGTATTGTCAAGGCCGCTCTCGATAATTTTGGCACCGTCCACGTCCTTATTGCCAACGCCGGTATCTTGCGCGATAAATCATTCACAGCTATGAATGAAGCAGAGTGGGATTCCGTAATTGCCGTGCATCTTCGAGGCACATACCAGGTATATACTTGCTTCTCGATAGGTTTTGCAGCTAGCTTAGTTATCCTCGCAGTGCGCGAAGGCTGTGTGGCCTATATTCCAGAAACAGAAGTTCGGTCGCATCCTCACCACATCTTCCGGCGTTGGAATTTGTACGTGTGCTGTCTTCTGTGGTAACCTCGAGGTTCGACTTTGTGTAGACGGTAACTTCGGTCAGACAAACTATACCACCGCAAAAGCTGCTATTATCGGCCTGACGAAGACCCTGGCCATCGAAGGCAAGAAGTACAATATCCTCGTCAATGTCATTGCACCCTCCGCAGGAACCGCCATGACTATGACCATCTGGTTTGTGGCTAGCTTGTGAACATGCTTTCATAATTACACGCATAGACAGGCCTCAGGAGATGGTCGATGCATTCAAGGTCAGGAAAAAGCGTATTACAACCATTTATGGCTACTGAAATCTCCTAAGCCTGATTTCGTGGCTCCAATTGTGGGCTACCTCACAAGTGCAGGTATGCGCTCCCATCGTGCTCAGATGGGCCAATGGAGCTCACCATGAGGTAGACAACGAAGATACGTCTGGTGGACTCTTCGAAGTTTCTGGTGGATGGGCAGCGCAAGTCCGATGGCAACTCGCTGGCGGCCACGGCTTTTCAGTGAAGAAGACGTTGACGCCTGAGGACATTAAGGCCAAGTGGCCGAAAATTACCGACTTCGGTGCGTTCTGGGACAATATTATGGACCAATAGCTGAAATTGAGACCGTCAGACGACGGTCGGACTTCGAATCCCTCGTCAGCACAAGAAGGCATGGAGCCTGTAAGCAGTTGCAATTGTTTAGTGTCTGTGTGTCCTTACATCTCTTAGCTCGTTGCCAACTTCAGCAACAAGGGAGAAGACGAGGAGGCCGCTTCTGATCATGACCCTGAGGACTCGCAGCTTGTAAAAGATGCAAAGAAAGACGTTCCCGAGCCCACCGAGTTCAGTTACTCAGAGCGAGACGTCATCCTGTACAACCTCGGTATTGGCGCGACAGAGAAGGAGCTTCAATGGACTTTTGAGGGAGATGAAGACTTCGCCGCGTTGCCAACATTCGGCGTTATCCCACAATTTGGGGCGAGCAGTGGTGTCCCGCTTGATTTCTTGCCTAACTTCAACCCGGTGTGTTCGATAATGCTATACAATGAAAAGCTCAACCGAGATACCCTACGTGTAGGCGAAGTTGCTGCACGGCGAGCAATACTTATCCATCAAGGCCCCTATACCCACCTCTGGCGAACTGGTTAACGAGGCGAGGTCAGCGAATTCTCTGGCGTAGTACTTCTTTTTCAGCCTTGACATTCGCCCACAGACTTCTTGAAGTTCTGGACAAAAACAAAGCAGCTACAGTGACTGCGATCGTGACAACCAAGGATAAGCATACCGGCAAGGTCATCTTTGAAAACCAGAGCACGCTCGTCATCCGCGGCTCTGGCGGCTTCGGTGGGAAAACGAAGGGAAGCGGTGCGTACACTCATCCATGATGTCTGGACGGTCTTTATTCTACGCCTGTCCATCGCAGATCGTGGCGCAGCAACCGCTTTGAATGTACCTCCCAAGCGTACTCCCGATGCAGTCATTGAGGAGAAAACTTCTGGATCACAGGCCGCACTGTACAGGTCAGTGCTTGACGTCTTCCTGCCTTGGCGCCATTGCCCATTCGACTATGGTTAGGTTGAGCGGCGACTATAATCCTTTGCATGTCTGTACCCCTACGCGTCTTTCTTTTCCGTTCGCCGACCCTCACCCTGTCTTCAGATCCAGCCTGAGTTCGCCGCTGTCGGCGGATTTGACAGGCCCATCCTACACGGTGTGTGGTTTCGCGTCCTCACCATCCGTCGTTTAAATGCCTATGAATAGGCCTGTGTTTCATGGGTATCTCGGGCAAGCACGTCCTCAAGACATTTGGCCCGTTCAAAGATATCAAAGTCCGCTTCGCAAGCAGCGTCTACCCTGGCGAGACGCTGGTCACGGAGATGTGGAAGGAGGGCGAGAAGGTCATCTTTCGTGCGTGTGCTTTCTATCCCCGTCCTGGGATGCTCTACTGATTTGATATCAATTTAGAAACGAAGGTCAAAGAGCGTGGTACGATTGTGCTTACTTCGGCTGCAGCGACTCTCCTCGATGCAGGTACGAAGGCGAAGCTCTAGGCCGGAACATGAGGGTAGTCTGTGACGGCTTCCGTCGGCTGTTATCCATTTTCGCCATCCCTTTTTAGTAGCTAGTTTTAGTCTATGTATGATCTAGTACTTTACAGGAAGCCTTGTTTCTGTCCAACGAATGTAGTCCTAGCCAGAGGTATCTAGAAGTTAAAGAACAATCCTGGTTGCTTGGCTATTGTCTGCACAGCGATGTCATAGCAGATATGTATAGAACTTTCCAGTTTTTACCCAAGATGGACGACATCGAGGTACGACGGCGTGGTGGAATAACAGGGTCAGCCAAGGAGACAAGCTAAGAGTGTAATGCTTCAGTCATTTCATACATTAATTTAAGGTCATTCAAGAGATGGCATGATACGACATCGCGTGGCAATCAATAGGACTCGGACAAAGGCTACAGTGATACCAAGATCCTCATTCTGAGCGCAACTCGTATGAACTGAGAGGGTATATGATGGAACGAGTGACCGCATGAGTCTATGCAACGGGAGGTAGAATAAGAGGTCCGTAAGCTGTCGCGCCTGGGCTGGAAGATAGTGTAGTCTAGGAGGCGCCCAGGAGTGCGGAGGTCGATAGAAAAGGAACAATCCAGAGGCATAACTACCTGTGCACACGGGAAAAGGCAAGCCCATTACAAAGTCTATGTGCACTGAAGTGTCAAGTCTGTTGATCCCGGGTAGAACCAGAATACAACAGCGCATATAACATAAAGACCTGATGTACCACGTCAGGTGAAGCAATGGGTTAATATCATAATGTCACATACACATCAAGATCATTCCCTCGAGCCAGTTAGACCTGCCGTCTTGCACAACATAGTTGACGGTGAGGACTACGGTCTATCGTGTCAGCACGCTAGCGCGAGATCCGATGATGTACCTAACCCACCGGACAAAAACAGGACAATGGACTCGAAGGGGTCGAACAACATCGTGAGCGGTTTGCCAAGGATCCAGCCTAAGGTCACGATGAAGGGAATGACGAACAACGCGATTTGCTATGATACCGGACCTCAAAACCCGAGCAAGAGACGGAGCAAGGCGGAACGCACTATAGACGATCCAACGGCGACGCCCAGTGAGAGGGTCAGTTTATCCTTCACCGAGACGGTCACAGCTGTCACGTGCTCCGCTGCGTTTCCAACGATGGGGAGGAGGATGAGGCCGACGAACTCCTTGCTAATGGATCCCGACTCGGTAAGGCCATTGATAGAATCTACAAGGAAATCGGCAGTAATAGCGACCAGCTGGTGTGTTGCAGAATCTATGAGCATTCCGATAGCCCTAGTGGAGTGCAGCATAACCCACCACGGTGACAGTCGTTAACAGGATGGCCGTGAATACAACGCTCATAGTTGGCTCATGCTTCTCGTCATCTTCTTCGTGCGCTCCTGCTTCTGTGTCTGGCTGAGAATTCGGAACGTGCTCGGCAGTAGAGGCGGCCTCGACGTTGGCGTGGCCGTTTGCCGAACCAGAAGGCGCGAGGGCGGTCGACGATCCGATAGCAGACTTTTCATCAACAGGCTTTGCCTTCCTTGAAAAGCGGTCCCGCAAAGCCGGGTCATACTTCTTGGAGGCCGGTAAAGCGCTGTCATCATACAACTCTTTGTGGGAGAAAAGCTGAAAGACAAGATAACAGATGTAGACTACACCGCTAGGTCAGCATAAAGACAGAAGATCAAGTTTAGAGACTAACTGAACAAGAGGATGATTGCAACCTATCAATTGGCCATCATGAGGGGCACGAAATGGTAAAGAGAAGATAGACGTACACCATGGCTTATTGCAAGGATATCCCTGGCTTCTGCGGAATCTGATAGACCGTTAGGGTTACTGGGGGTATTGTTTACTACCAGGTGGAAAGCTGCGGGAAGCAGTACCCCGATGACGCTGAGTGTAAGCAGAGATGAGTTGAGCTGGGTTGCGCCTGGGAACATGTGGAAACACATGAGCGTCCTCGCACAGCATGTGCGCGCAAGGAACTTTGCAAACGTACTAAGACCGAAGCCTTGCTCCGAGAACCGGGTACCGCCCGCAAAGAAGCACATTCCGAGGACGAGAACTGTTCAATACCGCTGTAAGTTGAGGAATCGGGGCTACGCCGCCAAAGCGAGTAACACGGGACGAGCGCGAAATAAACCGCTTACGGAGGTTACTCAGAATAGAGCCCACCACTGAAGAAGAGATCAAGTCAGCATAACGAGACTAGTACATGCTGGAGAGGAAGGCTGGGCAGGCGCTAAGCCAGCGCAAACAAGTATGACAGCAGCGATCTTTCGTCGACCTTACGGATCGAGTCCGAGTGCGAGGATCCGCTGAAAGCAAGATCCCAGTAGGATACGAAGACAGCCACTACCACAGAAAGACAACTCACAGGACGCCTGGACGACTTGAAGCTGGCATTTGACGAGTGCGATAATCTAAGGAACGCCGTAATTAGAAGGGGCTGAGCGCGTCAGGCTAATAACTAACCGCAACGATCAACTCAACGCTGTGAAAGCGTGGTCGATGACATGAGGTGAATATGAGAGGAGCACAGCCTGGACACTTACGCGTTTCCCTGGAACAAAGGCGGGTCGGTCGTTATTAGCAAGAGAGATCTCGACTACGCACTAGGGTGGCGTTGAGGAGGCCGGCAAGGGTCTGGCCCAAGCGGAGGGAGAGTTCCTCGGTTGCGAACGCAAGAAGCGAAGCAAGAGGGATTATGGCGAGAAAGCAGACTTGCGGGCCGGTGCATTTAAGCAATCAACTAGCGCAGAGAAGAGGAAGCAGCACGTACAGACGAACACGAGTGTGTTGTCTAATCCGGCAAAATGGAAAGCCCACTTGACCAACAAAGGTCGGTCAGACGACGAAGTGAGGGGGTCCGGACACGCACGGATATAGGTATGAACACGAGGAGGAGATTGAGCCCTGCGAAAGGAAATCAGCCGAACTGAAGGCTTAGAAGCATCGAGAGGGCATACACGACGTAAACAGCACTGAATAAAGCTGTCGCGCGAGACTCGGCGGCTTGCCAATGGGTTTCTTTGACTTGTGTTGCTCGTACCAATCTTTCCAGAAGTGGACACGGAAGAACTGGTGCATAGCGAACATCTTGCGAGGGGGAGGAGGCGTTGGGCTCTGAGCGAGGGCGGCACTGGTCGAATTAACTATGAAAGAGGAGTGATGTCAGGATGGTGCTTCAAAGGGCTAGAAAGAGGGAGGCGTGGCCTGGTGGAGTAGGACGCACACCTGAGCAGCGTGTGTTCAAAACTTAAAGTAGGTGTGCCCAGTCTCCGGGAGGCCGTGAAACGGGGGAATAAAGAGTGAAAGCCGGGATCAGTGGCCTGGCGGTTATAGGACTAAGCGGAACCAGACTCAGACTGCATGAACTTGGGACTCGCCCATTGCCCGTATGCATCCAACACAGCGCCGCAGGTGGCCTGTGCTCGTGGGAGACTTGGCGGTTGCGCTTGGCGGCCAAATCTGGGGATCTCGGCAGCTGATGCGCCGTGGGTAATATCGCCGCAACGGTCCGGACTGCATTCATTGTCTTGACTGGAAGAATTCAGACTACCGTAAATCTAAAACCGTGCCACACTTCCCTAGTACCAGTAATTGTCGGCAATGGGATTGTCTTTGTCTCATTACGCAAGACTTCTTATAGCACACAACAAAAATTATCCATGCGGTACACTAGTACTAGTACTGCACTGCTTGCTGCGTCTTCTCGAATCTGAATTTGAAGCCTCCAGTAAGCTTAATAAGAATCTACTTTGCCTTCAGTGCATGCTCCCGTGAGAACGATAGACAACTCAAATAAAGGCGGAAGGCCTGGGATCGGCTAGATAATGCTAGAATACTTGACCACGGAGCGGACTGAAACACTGTCCGCTAGCCCTGATATACGAACGAAACAGCTTCGAAGAGACCATCTTCACGCCCCAGCAGACCGTGACTGCGCAACACCTGCCGAGGCGGAAGTGAGTTATGTTTTTGCCATTATTTAATACGATCGTGGGCACGATGACCGCCCATGCAACTGTTTCACAGCACCGCAGATGGCGACGTGGTGCTCCCTCGGTGACAAAAATCGCTTCGCGGCCGTGGCACTCCAACATACATCTAGAGCCGCCAGCAGACCGATCGAGATAGGTAGCTCACTTCCGTGTATGCGAACCGAAGCCACTCGTGACGTTCCCATTTGCATCCGCAAATCCCAATGCCTCCCGAAGCAGGTGACCCTTGTCCCTCAACCCTCCGCTATTCACGCCCAGCTCCGCAGACCATCTGCTTGCTGTGCCGATATACCACCCACGCCCACTCTTGCTCCTCGCGACGCGCCACGCACCACGCGCTCGCATCCGTACCGGGTGTGGACAACGTGGATGTGGTGAGCTCAATGACATGCAAGCTCGTTGACGGAGGAAGGTGTCTTTCCGCATCAAGCCCAGTTTGTTCCAAGCGGCACCAGGACCTCCACCTGTGGGGTCTTGTCCTTGGGGAACCGCACGACGTCATCCGATGGCAAATCGAGGGCATGCGCTAAACCCAGAGAGCGCAGGGCGGGCTGGAAGGGTATAAGACTGAGTAGCGTACAATTGGGCGGTGCACTGCCAGTGGAGATGTCGGGGTAACGGAGGGCACCAGAAGCAAAGCACGGTGCTCGCTCGATTACGTCCCGGAGCTCCTCGCGCGAGAGGGGACAGGGGAAGGCAGCGTCTCCATAGAGACTGAACTCGCAGAGGCTGCATGCTGCCAGTGCATGGACGAGCAGATCTCGAGCGCTCTCGCCCGTCAACTGGACTCACCGAGCGAGCACGAGTGACTGCAACTGGATCGTTCGAGAAGCGTCGAGCTTCCCAAGCAGTACAGGTTCAACCCGCGTTTCAGATGTGAGTGACGGGCACGCCGAGATGAACGCAGTGAGGATACGTGGCGCAACTGGCAAGTAGACTAACCGTGCTGGAGGCTCGCATGCATGAGCGGCTCATTATCAAACCACGCACGCTGCTGTTACCGCCAAAGTTGACCACGCGGTCGAAGTCCGACGACGATCGCCGCAGAAAGTGTGTGATGATGAAGCCAGTGGACACATTCACTTGCACCATGATGATACCGCTGATGCAGCTGGTGAGGCCGAGAGCCTCCTGTTCTCCGCGCCGTGCTATATCAGCAATGTCAGGATCGTTGGCTACGACCAGCCCGTGACCGCATGGGGGACAATCGTGAGTACCCACTATGTTGCCTCGGCGAAGCAGCTCACGAAACACCGAAAGTGTGGGTGCGCCATCCATGTACTCTGACGCGCCAAACGTGACCATATTGGGCGTCTCCTGAAGCATCGTAGTCGGTCACCCCTACGCATACTGGAGGGGACGAAAACAGACACTAGGCATGGCCTCCAATCCGTCGCCGGTCACAAGCCTGAGGTGACTGTTCACACCCCACCGACGGAGTGATGCATACCGATGGTGTGAAAGTGATTGGAATAGAGATGGTAGACGAAACGCCCCGGCCTACGGTCCTCGATGAGCAGTACCCGAAGCAAAAAGTGGCGATGAACAGAAATATCCGAATATTTCCAAGAATCAGTTGTCGGTGACTCGCCGTAAACCGGATCTTCCCCGCGGGACACCACACTTTACATCGCATCCGAAATGGCCCGGATAGGCTTTCAGCGTTCAGGACTTCAGCGCTTCAGCTTTGAGGGCGCGGCCGGCGAGAGGGTAGCTCACGCGAAGTGGATGGAGGGTGTAACTCGGCAGAGATACCCCTGACGGGGCCAGATAGGATCGTCTCTTCCGTTGCTTCTTCGTCAAGGCAACTACAATCACACGCCTTGATGGAGGCAAGTGCGGCTTCACGAAACGATCAGTCTACTTTACGCTGTGCTGCCCCCGTATCCCGCTCGTTGTCCAAGCCGACTGTCCCAGCGATCCCGTCGACGATCATAAGTCAGCTGCGCGGAAGTCGAACTTCCATCCGCCGCCAGAGCCACGGACGCGCGGCCTTGGACCAGACACGGCCGGCGAGCGTGGCGCTGAAAACCCTGTAACGAGCAACTGGCTCCGACCGGCATGCAGGAGGGTATGACGCAAGCCGAGATGTCAGTGCGGCAACCAGAAGAAGATAAAGCGGATCGAGTGACGGCGTTGCAGAAGGAAGACTTGCAGCGTCACGGTGTACGTGTGCAAAGACCAAAGACAGCAGCTCGCACGGGAGCGAAGTGACCACTGGCATAGTGGCGAAGTGGTCCCGGATGGGGGACAGAATATGATGTGAAAGGCTGTGAGCTGATCCTCGTCTTGACGTGCTTTTGAAATCTCCTACCCCGTATCGTACCTGCGGCAGTTTCATGCTCCTCTTTCCTTTCACGCAGATGGCCCATGTTCGACTCAATCTGGCCCGTCCGGCCAATAGTCTCAAGAAAACGCTAAGGTTCAGAGAGTGCGTATCCAGCTATGACCCAGTCGCCCCATGTAGTTGCCTAGGTCTTCACAACTAGTAGTTGGGGAAGATTGAGCCCAGCAGCTAACTTCAAGTTAAGTAATCGCCAAGATTTTCCTCGGACGGCGCACTTGAAATACCCCGCCTAGATATATAGAGAGGCTTTGTTTGTGTTCACTGGTCAAGAATAGTAGTGAACGGACCAGCTATGTATTTGCACATTCAGCTCGCCTTTCGGACCGGCGCCGAGAATGAAGGGGTGCTGTCTGCAGTATGTTTCAGGGGTGTATGAAGCAATCCTCGGTTGATGGACCTTGTGGCCGTCGCTGCCAAGGTCGCTGCGTACACGTAGTGGGCTAAGTAGGACGTACAAGGTACGTCAGGGACAGTAACGTGCTCCTCTAGTTCTTCCTTGGCAAGCTAAAACCAAAAAAGGTGGCGGAACTGTGAAGCGCACGTACAATTTCTACAACACTCACCGAGTCAAGAAAGACCCGATGCGGTACCGTGCCTACTCTGTTCCGAGTCGTCCGTTTGAAGTAGCAACAGCAACGGCAGCAATAGTCGATTTCCGAAACCACAGCTGAAGCCTGGGTGCGAAAGCACTGTACGTCTATCAGACTCTACGCTGCAAGGGCGTGCGCCAAATGAGACTCGAACCTCAGGGGTGAGTGAGGCCAGTTGTGATAACAAGTGAACCGAGCTGTGGGGGATTTCTGATAAGCAAGCAACTAAAGGGCCCAGGAGTGTCGCGTCGTTCCGACCACACTCTACATGGTTCGACTAGTACTGTCCCCCCGTTATCTTGCCACCTCCGGCCCTTGGCGGCCGGGGACGGGATGTAACCGTGCCAGAGGGAAGGGAAACTCTCCCTATCTGGACCCGAAATTCCCGACCCACTCGGAGTAGGGCGGCGTACCGGCTGTGAACCATTCGGTATTGCCGACGGAGTTCACTGGGGATACCATGCGTGGACCAGGTGCGGATCAGGCTTAGGCGGCGTCGCGATGCGTTGAGAAGGTCTCGCCGCTTTGTAACATCCCACGGGAGCACCTGTGTGGCGGCCATTTGAGAAGCGGAATTCAACACCTCGGGTCCCGGACAGTTTGGAAAGTCCACCTACATAGATCTAACTTTGGTATAAAATTATATGTACGGAGTTGAACAAAATCAGAGTTGGCCCGCCAAGGGGGAGGTAGGGAGACCAAGGACTGCCGGGTCTCAGTGTCCAAATTTTCGAGTAGCTGCCGCACCAGCCCGTGAAGAGCATCAGCGCGCTTCGCACTTGACAAACCAATTAGTACTGTGACACCGTGCTTGGGTAGCCATGATTGAAAGGTTATAATTAACGCGTCGAGAACGCACTCCGAAGGAGTGAGGAGGCTTCTCGTGTGGATAATGAAAGCAGAGGCGGAGGCACTCGACCTTGGGAGCTGCTCAGGCGTGTGAGGGGCCTTCGTACACATGAGCGTCGAGGCTCACAGCGCTCACAGGCAGCTTGGAAGCGCCTATGAGCAATTATAAGGGGCTTATAAAGTTACAATAGCCCCTTGTGATGGATCTTTTGATGCTTACAAGCGTTATAAGCAACCAGGCTTAATTGTAGCGATTTTGGCGCTTATAAGCAATTACGATCTCATTCCCAGATTTGCGACATAATGTCAGAAGACAGAATAACATATCTTGCACTCGACGGCGCGTCGAGCCTCTCGGACGTGCTCCGTTGCTTACATAACACGTGTTTCGACCTTCGCAAAGAGGTCCACCTAAAGGCTATCCACAGCCACACAGAACTTATTCTTAGTATACAGGAAGAGTTTTTCAAGGCCACTCAAGAAAGTCTTCTGGTTAAAATTTTACGATTTTACTCACAGGGACAGGTATCGTCATATGATGTAATTCTGGCCCCCCCCAAAAAAAAACAGTAGACATTTGAGAGAGACATTCTCTGATTAGGTGCACACTTTGTCCGAGGCGGTTTGGTGCGGTTTGAAGCCCTCTAGGCTCTTTGCACGTCCAGGCACACCAGCTCGGAAGGACGAGCGCGCGTGGACGCGGCAAACTCCGACATCCCAATGTGTTGCCCTAAATCATTACATGTCGTAGAACAGGAATGTTGGCAGGTCCCTAATCATAGCGGATTGCTGCAGTACGGGATTTTCGTGCGTTAATTACGCAATGGCGGGCCCGTACGCGTGCCCCCGACGTACAGCGATAACTGGCCCTCGGGCGCGTAAGCATATGTCTATGAGTGAGACGACAGTATAAAGTCGCAAACCAAGTCGCAAACTATTGCAAAATTTCAGTACTTGGTCAAAAACAAGGTGAAGGGAGTTGAGGGTATGCATCGGGAGAGCGTAGGTACTTTTCATGTCGCAAATCTGGGAACTCGCTTATAAGCGGCCGTGCTTGTAAGCGGTATTACAAGCGGCTCATAATTCAGGGCGGCCGATTGCAGGTCATTGTAAGTGACCGGCCCGCTTGTAATCTTATCAGTCACCTCACAAGTACCTTATAATCTGGTCATAGGTGCATCCCACATCAGTCACATCATGTCGCCCGTTTTTCTTGTCTTCCCCTGCTCCCTTCTGTACGTTGCCCGTGGATTTGGAGGAGACATAGCTAGCATCCGAGTGGTTTTGTGCCATCACAGAGCAAAGACCTTAAGGGAAAGAGAGATGCAGAATGGCAGTGGGAGGACGGTG
>MU273718.1:0-41604 GCA_022160365.1 Vararia minispora EC-137
CGAGCAGGCGAATTTTCAGAGTCCGACAGCGGACTTGATTTATCGACGCTCTTAGCGGCTAAGACGTGCTCAGTCGCTAAGAGCCGCTACAAGCCGCTAACGTTCCAACTTTGAGCGCGGCTATATCACAGATGAACACCTCATCCCATCCGTATTCCATGCATGGAATGGCCGCGTGGATCAATAGAACAGCGACTTTCGTGTCATGCCATCGTTAAGGGTACTGACCCGTAATAGCCCAAGCAGTGCATCAGTGTACTTGCGCTGCGGCAAACTCCCAGGAGCTCAGCCCGGATAGCCCACCCATCTAGCTTGAGATGTGAAGTTCAAAGATGCCAGGTTTGCTCTGTACCGGGAGGTCGGACGGGAGATTTTGAGTGATGTGAACCATTTAGAGAGACAGTGAAGGAGAGCCTTCACTCCGAGATATATTGGCATACGTCGAGATTAAGCCTTGGCCACCGCCGTCTCATTACAAGTGTTGTCAGAGTTGAGATATCGGATTGTGCAGGCAGATCCATGTATGAAGGCAGTATGCTTGCTGACCAATCGCCGTGAATCTTCATGAATATATGCAACAAAAGAGTAAGGGCCGAAGGAAGCATAGAAGTCTCGGGGAGACGAGACGTGTGGGATCTGGATAATATACGCGTGTAGTCGAAGCGCGGAGCAACAGGGTCTAGGACATCGGACAGTCTGAATGATTTTAGTGTTAGAGGTGGGCGATCGTGGTCAGGAGGGAATGTTGGTGGAGTCCTTTCGCTAGGACTAGTCGTTGGAGGTTGGTACAAGAGCATAGCATACCAGGACATGCGGACGAGGCCGGTACCCACGCTCGCCAGAAGATACGATAATCGCTTAGGTGGGTCCATTAAGATACACATATGGGGTCGCCAGTAAATGCAGCATGCGCAAGCGGGGTGTGCAGAAGGGTAGGGGAGAGGGAGCTGCAGTCGCAAGACCCTAATCCCGCGTCGTGATGGTGGGACTTACAAAGAAGGGATGTTGGTTCGAGAAAAGATATCCTCATGCCAGAGCTTGGCAGATCCACCATCTCCGAACGGCACAAAATAGACCCTCGCCGATCGTACGGATCCTCCTTACCGAAGTTAGATGCTCAATCATGGATTGGATTAAATAATACGCTTGTGGGTGGGAATTCGTATGGTTATATTTCGAGAGGGACTGGGTGTGGGCAAGCTGGGCAAGCCCTGTGAAGGCTCCCCGGCTGCGTACCGAGGAAAGTATACAACCTGTATGCATAGAAAACGGTCTTCCAAGAGCAAGGCACGCAGCGGGTGGCGAACGTGCCTGAAGACGACCTAGCCAGGCGAAACGAGACGACCCTTCCTTGGCGGTGGGAGCACGACGACAACCATATCCTGGCGAGAGTCTTCGGCGCCCCGTGAAGGAGCCCTATCGAAGGTCGATTAGGGCGAGAGAAGACCTGGTCGACCATTTGAGCGAAGGGACCAACCAACAAAAAACCTTGATTCAGAGCATTCAACAGGCCACCGTGACTGCGCAAGCGAGTCGAGCATACCAGTAGGATGCATCCCGAACGTCGCGGTGAATATTAAACTTGAGTCTGAGAGACTCGCTATGGATCAGCGAGACATAGTTCTGTGCGATAAATCAGACTCTCCCCTCAAATTTTCCATAGTTTCGGTGGAAACAGCACTCTGAAATGCGAATCGAGCGTTCGAAGCAGAGATTGCCAGGAGAGCTTGGATGAAGATAGCCCCGATTCCGAAGTGCTGGCGAACTCGCAGAGTTGGTTCTCAAAGACGTCTGCTTGGATGGACGTCGGGAGCGGAAGATGACCGTTGGAAGAGAAAGATATACTGCTAGTCGACGTCACCCAATCGTCGACTGCCAAAGACGCGTTGTGGTTCTCTTGTTTGCAACAACCATCGGCTTTGCTGCTTTCCCCTCGAAAGTAAAGATATTCGGGCACAAGAGGTGCCGACATATAGCGCGCGATGATACACTCGGTCATTATCTGTGCGGTGCGCACACATCCTATGCTATCCCGCGTCCCTAATTGCCCTCAGTCAACACGAGCGGCGTACCACGCCTAACTAAATTCTACTCCCCGATACACAAGTCCCCACAGGCCTTAGTTCAACGAATTTATCAGCTAATTTCGACACGCGCCACTCGTCTATGCAACTTCCTTGATGCTCCTGAACTAGAAGAATTCCTTGCGCGAGGGAGCGCCGGAGAAGAGCAGGAGAAGCTCCGAGTTGTCTACCGCAGCTACGCAACACTGCACTTTGTGTTCGTTGTCGACGCTTCGGAGAGCGAGCTAGGCATCTTAGATCTGATCCAGGTGCGCAGGCGGCCGCGTGTTGTGTGAAGCACACTAACCGATCGTGGCTGCAGGTGTTCGTGGAATCACTAGACCGTGCATTTGAGAACGTGTGCGAGCTCGATCTGGTGTTCCATTTCGATGAGGTGTGTTCGCTGTGTCGCAAACTAGCATAGAAATAATGGTGACAGGCACACCACATACTGGCCGAAATCATCCAAGGAGGCATTGTTCTCGAGACAAACCTGGAGGAAATCGACAACTGTGGTACGTGTCGCCCGTCCAATGGCATCTTACGGCTCTTGGATCCGCGCTGTGATGCCATGGTCCCTGTAAGTTTGGCGCGTGAGTGCACAGGGTACTGGAGCAATGGATGGGAGTCCGTTGTCACGCAGCATTCGCGCTGCTTGTCTTTCGCGCCTTGGGAGTCTAGCTGTCGTTTGTCACGAGGATTACACTTCGTCTCTGATAACGATGAGGTACATCGCGTCCATAAGGTCCTGTCTATTGCGAGCGCAAAAGACGACTGCTGCTCCTTTTCTTTGGCTCTCATCTATCTCTCTGCTCAAGGTCTGACGTTAGCCGATATCCAGTGCAGCAGGCCTCACAGCTACGCAAGCAATCCTTCGCTTCCGCAAACCCGCTTGCACTTGGCGGGAGCGGCGTCGGTCCACGCAGCGCAGGATTGCAGACACCGCTGAATTGGCTCACAAACAAACTTACACTTGCCGGTGGTGCACGGCAGTAGGGTGCCCAGCTGCCGGAGCGGTCACTATGTCGGAATCTATATGCAGCAATTTCTCATTCTCTCGTTCGTGTGGGGGTTTTACACCTCAAACTGAGAAGACCACGACGCGTGTTGCATGGACTGTTCCGTACGAGAAGCAGGGGGGACTAGTAAGAGCGGTGCCGACATTGTATATGACACTGGAGCCACACCAGTACGGAAGACTGCCGCAGCTAAGCCGGATACGTACTTTCAATCAGACAGTCCATTGTTACACAGAATACACCTTCGCGGTATCGATAGTAAGCAGCCGCGAAGAACCTTAGGCTCTGAATGAACGGATGGCAGTTTCATCTCTTCAGCGAATACCAAGCAAGGTTGTAAGAGCCTCGTAACCGAGCCAGTAGACAGTCAGGAGCTCCCAGAGGCTGGGACCAAAGTGCCTAAGTCGTAGAGGCAGTGAGGGGGGAGTGACAGCATTGACCGTAGCGTGCTTACGCTTCCTCTTCTTTTTTCCGGCTCCGGGGACTCCTTTGGCAGGTGGCTCCTGCGTCGACGGGCCGGGTGTTGTCGTTGGATGAGACGCGGGTACGGAAGGCGCGGGCGTCGCTGAGGCCCGGGAAGGTGCGCCAGCAGGTGTCATTATAGCAGGGGCTGCTCTAGCTTCGATAGACTCGGGCAACTTTGAATGTAGCTTCGCCGCAATCATTGCGTGCTCTAAGAGCTTCACGTTCTGTGATTGTGATTTCTTCCCACTCTTGGCCTCCTTATCATCTTGCATTGACATGTCTTCGGTTTGCTGCGAATCCGTGGGTTGCTGATCATCGCGTCGTTGCTTCGCCCCATCGTCGATAGAAGCTACTATGGGCCATGCAAAGCCGGTTCGAGGCGTAAAACCAGGTCTGTGGTGACTGAGCGTGTCAAATGAAGACTGAAGAGCAGAGACGGATGATAACTAGAGGGCTATTAGCGTTTATTTCGAGAAGAGACGAGATGTGAGCGAGCGACTGCGCTGCGGTCATAATCGGCTGTACTCGGCTAGTGGAGCACTCGCACGAGTGCAGACGGGTTGGAATTCACAAGAGTCCCATTGTACTCACCAGTCTGGAGGAGAGTACACGATATATATCCGGCGCGAGATAAGCCCGATTATGCAGGACGAAATACGTCGCGAGTGGACGGGAGGCTGGCTCGAGTGAGTATGTTGGTCTACACAACCGTCACACAGGCTTCACTTTCTGTAGAAGATACGCGCTCGCGTTTTTGTACGACGAAAAGACTCGGCGGCCTGTGGTGTACGAGGGCAAATTCTATGCCGATGAAGCGTCTAGTGCGGTGCCGCGCAGTGGCCAAGGTGTACGCGTGCGAAGCCGAACAACTCACTTTAGTTCCTCAGCTTCGTCGGCGACGGGGATACCGGTGTGCCTTGTCTGCATGCGTAGCTGATCGTTCGTGCTTGACCTGTCCCAAAAAGGCGAGCCTTGCAAGAAATCGAAGAGATTTTCAGTTGTAACTGGGCCGCGAGCCTAGAATCGCGCACACGGAGGGGTCCCAAGCTAGGTACCCTTTTCTTTTGAGAAATTTTTGGAAGCATACCTGAATAAACTCTGGCCATACAAAGTAACGATGGGAATAGTCTTCGGCATGGTAATCCACATTGTCCATGGCGTCGACGCGTTCAAGCTCGCGCACGGCAGCGAGGCAGAGCGAGGCCCGTGGTCCGGAGGTGTTCCCACGTTCAGGGTCGACGTGTGAAGGACACTCGCCTCCGGGAATCGTCCTCCCTTCGACGTCTTCTCGCCACTATCCTTGTTTACCGCTAAACTGGGTCCCTGGTCTCTCTCTTATTATTCCCAAGAAGATCCCATGAAAAATATGCATCTTCTCTGCTATCATGTCGCCTTCCCTCGCTGGCCAAGTCACGGATGCCCCGTTGGCTGCCAGCCCCAAGCGTCAGCAGAGTGCGACTGATCGAAACCGTTTTCGACATGCAAGCCGCAAGTTTTTTCGCCACTTCAAGAAACATGTTGGAGTAGGTAAATTCGTCGTCTGGTATGCCGCTCTTCAACGTGTTGCTCACCGGGACAGGAATAATATGTGCCGGTGCGTCGCTTGCACGCCAGGATATATCTTAAAGCAAACCCGGAACGCCAGTCGCATATTTTGACCCGTATGCGCCAGCGAAATTCGTATCCGTCATGCTGACGCTTCTCAGAGGGAACTGGAGCGTCGATCTGCAAGCAGGTGCGGTCTTCGGACTGCGTCCCATGCTGTTTGTAATCCTCTTGGCGGGGATCGGCGCTGTCATCTTTCAGGTTAGCTCAATCAAGTTATCATGAATTACCTCACATTAACGCTGCCGAAGTCCATGGCATGCAGGCTGGGCTGTGTCACAGGACTGGGTGCGCCTGCTTAGTCGCTATGGTTGCTTCATAACGCTGAGGTCCGGTTCTTGCGAAGATCTGGCGACTCATTGTCGCCTGCTGCTCTATAATCGACCCAAGTATCGTCTTTTGTGCCGTTATGGGCTGCTCTATCCCCTTTACGCTCTCTGCGAAGTCGCTATCATCAGCACGGACCTCGCTGAACTGTTAGGATCGGGAATCGGACTTGTGTTACTCTTTCCTTCGATGCCACTCTGGGCGGCCATGTTGATTACGGCAGTGGATGTCTTAGTCTTCCTTGTTATTGGGGACCCGTCGCGGGGTGGTGGCCGTCCTGCCAGAATTTTTGAGTGGACTGTTATGGCGCTCGTAAGCGCCTGACAATGTGAATACGAGAATCAATTGATGAGTCTCTACAGGTCGTTGGTGTTATTGTCAGCTTTGTAATCCTGCTCGTAAAAATCGGCGCTCAGTGGAACGAAGTCTTTCTCGGTTATGTCCCATCGGCCCAGCTGTTCCAGACTTCCCCAAACGCCATATACGCTGGTCAGTCCATAGCCACTTTCTCCTCAAGGATGAGCCCCGAGATCTATTGCAGCGATCGGTATCTTGGGGGCTACCGTCATGCCTCATGCACTCTTTCTGGGATCCTATCTCGCAACGCAAGATCGCGAGTCAGCACTTCCTGAACCCATCCCGCTCCCAGTAGCCACGAGCACGAATCGCGAACGCTGTACAGCATATCTACGGTCTCTCTTCGCCGTGACGCGCTCTGAGCGCATCGCCGCCGATCGACAGCATCGTAGCCAGTTTGTCCGCCCGGATAACAACACATACGAGTTCATACACGCACACCTCGGGCATGGAATTGTTGATATCGTGGCCAGCTTACTCTGCATAGCAGTACCTATAAACTCGGCGTCTGTCCCATTTCTTGTCCACTCAGCTAAAATTCAACATATTAATTTTTTGTCACAGCATACTCGTTATTGCTGCGAGCGTGTTTTATGACAAAGCTACGCCTCGGCTTAAAGATCCGAACTCAAGCGCGGTAGGGCTCTTCGATGCTTATGATCTCATTCAACAGCGTATTGGACCAGGTAGCGCCTAATGTTACATAGCGCGCCCATTGCTGACGTTCCGCGTTCAGCACCTGCCGTAATTTTCGCTATTGCTCTATTGTGTGCCGGGCAGACGGCTAGTATTACTGCAACCCTCGCCGGTCAGATTGTTTCAGAAGGATTCATCGAATGGCGTATCTCGGTAAGCGTACCCGTTTCCACATAGTGCTGGTAGATCTAACACACTATCTAGCCAGTCATGCGTAGGATGGTCACGCGTCTCCTTGGCCTAATTCCTGCCTTAGCTGTTGCAACGGCACTCGGCCGCGAAGGGATCGAGGTGCTCATGGTCATCTCGCAGGTCGTGCTCTCCGTTGTTCTTCCATTCGTTGTCCTCCCTCTCATCTACCTTTCCTCGTCATCGCACATCATGTCCGTTGAGAAGGCACGTCCCTCTACCATGGCGACGCTTTCCATCTCGGAGAAGTTCGACGGGAATGGGCCGGAGCCACTCCCGGAGATTGTGTCTGTCAGAGACGACGTATCAACGCCTTCTGGCGCCACCAGCATATACAGCGGCGAAATCGAGGAGGCACTACGCACGGAGACGTCTAGGTCGGATACAATCTCTGACGACGTGGAGCTCCCTCCCCGACAGAGTACCTTTGACCCCGTTGCATGCGAATCAAGAATAGGTACCGTGAACCTTAGCAATGGAAGCGCGGTTGTGTTTTTCGGTTACTTGTTCTGGATTCTCGTTGTTGTCGCGAACGTGTATGCACTAGTGGAGCTGGCGATAGGCAATGTCAGTACCTCTTAGGTCCTCGTTAACATCGTCCCTTCCTTCATCTATGTATGGAGCACGGTGTGTTATTTACACTGTATACCGAGCCGCGAGCGAATTAAGGTCCTCCGGTGTATTCTTGATTCCATGTCGGGCCAGATCTGGCCCTGACTGTGCAGTTTTAGCGGGGACTGAAATCAACCGCGAGCCGCAGCGGGAAATAATTTCACACGATCGCTCTGGCAGGAACGGCGGTGCCTCGTTCCGATGGCTCGGCCCGCTAGCTTTCTGAAACCGGGGGACTGCTTAGAGCACACGTAACTAAGGTAGGAGCTACGTTACGCAAAGGTCGCCGTCTCTTGTTCGTCAGCAAGTCAAAGGAGGACGTATGGCCAACTCAAGGATCATGGGCCCACAAAATATGACGATGATGCGGCTTTGCAGGCTGATCTCGGATGAACTATTTCCATTGATTCCTGGTCGTTGCGCTGGGCTATCTCTTGGCCATCTTCCTGGAACGAACAAGGGCCTCCCCGTCCCCACTTCTACTGTTCGCCGGAGCTCGAATCTGTTGGCTTTCAGACTAACTCTTTCATTCCACCAACTACCATCCTCTTACCATGCTCTACTCTTCGACTATACCCGGTTTTTTAGCAGTGCGCATGACTTTTTCAACTTGTTCCGAGTCCACATTCCATTACAAGTCCAAGTACAAGTCTACTTGGGTGCAGAACGTAAAAGTACCGGAAGGAGAGAAAGGTAGGCTGCCAATAGACCGGTGATCTTGAAGTTTATGCGTAAATGTGACTAACACGGTGAGCCTCAAGCTTCATACCAACAATTCCTGCTCGAGTTTGGACCCAACACACGAGGACGCCGAATCGAGCACCTGAGCCCCAAATTCAGGTTGTACTGTACTATGATTCGTAGGGACTCCGAATCCGCTTCTTGCTCTGCTCGCAAGCTTAACTACACTGCATCTTCACAGCATTTGAGTTTGTTATCTTGCGCGCTTGCGTATCTCCAGGTTGACGTTAGCTTCAGACGAGCTGAACACAATCTTGTTTTATAAGTTTGTGTTGCCCTGCATCAGAGACATCGTGGGAAGAGTCATTGGAGCGTCTGTGTATCTTATTTTTGGTGTAAGGCTTAAGGTCGCCATGAACCCTGTGTCGCGAGTTATTGGCTTCGGACGCCTTTACTGGAGCTCAGCGCTCATCCTGGGGCGCTTACTCGAGAGATTCGATAGACAAATGCTAGACAAAGCACTGGCAACGTGCGGCGAACTTGCGGCACTGCTCGAGGTACGCGCGGAGCACAGAATAAGCCAGAACGAGTGGATGTGTGACGGAATCTACAGCTTCCTTGTTCTTAATCAGGAAAGCTCAAAGTTGAAGATGAGGCCGGTGAGATCGATGAGGGTTGACATTCTCGTCTTCGCCGCTAGGAAGCACCGTAGGAATCACTAGTGGCAATCCTTTTGTACATCTCACATAGTTTGTGCTTTGCTCAACTCGTCCAGTCGTTGCTGGCTGTGCGGGTCTACCACAGATCTCGTCACCTAATCCGCTGCCATTTAGTAGCATGAGTCGAGCGAAACGCTCGACTCGGAGGTACGCCATCGGCAACAACCGGAAGGCTGATGCGTGGCGACGACTCGGACTAAATATGATCAGTAAAGGCAGCCGATATAGCAAATTATCATAGCACGGTAACATGTAGACATAAATTGCAGACACACCCACGTTTTGTCGCGCACATATATAATCGCAGCACGCAAGACTTCAGGCAAAAAGCGATCGTAGAAAACGGAGCACGAGGTGCAGCGCGCCAGCGCAGTCCCTGATCACATTGATGGCATACTGATCACGTTCTTTCAGAGGCCATTCCTTCGCAAGCGAGGATATCTGTTTTCGACGCTTGCTCCAGAATCGTAAGAGTTCTTGAGCGCTCGGACGACGCGCAGGGTCTAGCGCTGTCGCGCAGTCAATTATAGGTTTCAAGAAACCCACATTGGTGTATTTCTGTGGTGGTCGACTGGTTGGGGAATAGACAGAAAAGTGGAAACCAACGTACCTCATGGAATGCAAGCCGCAACTGGTTCCCAATAATGAAGATATCAACCGCGAATGGGTCATAGGGGACCGTCTCGGATAGTTCTGGGACGTCTTGGTCGCGCCCGAAGTCGCCGACCACCAAACCGCGAGGTTGTCCGGGCGGGAAGTAAGATGAAATGCCATAGTCGATAAAGTAGTACGTCACGCCAACATCATGGCGTGGGAGGGGGGTCGCGAGGGTAAAGCCATCGGGTAGACACGACTGTCGGATAGGATGAAATCCCAGAGGGTACATGGTGGAGCTGTCCATCAGGATGTTTGTCGTGGCACAGTCCCTAGTTGCTTTTAGAATAAAGCATGCCGGTTACAACAGTAGATACGCGCCTATGCGCAACCCCCTGCTCATGCATGAAAACTAGACCCTGTAGAGAAATGTTAAGAATAAATGTAAGCTGGTTGAGACGCGACGAACCTCCAGTATTTGATCCACAAAATCAACGACCTCCACAACCTTGATCATCGGGGGGTAATTAATGTTTCGAAGGAACGGCATGACGATATAGGATATAGCAGTATCCTCAAGATCAGAGAAGTGGTCGAGAATCGGGACCGAGTGATTACGGGAGTCTGAACGCATGGCGGGAGATGAGAGCACGAGTGCAATAGAGGATTCCAGGTCGTCGGTCTTGACTTGTTTGATGTATACCAGCTTGCCATCCGAAATACGAGTAGCGTCGACGAGGAGGGATCTTAGCTAGTGCATACAAAAGTCAGAAAATACAGCCAGGACGAGAAAAGGCGCACAGGAAGCTTCAATCCATCTTCTGAGCGACGCGGCTGTTTGCCAGTTGTGTACCAGGACGGTGTCCAGCCCGGCCGGTATCTAGGACGTAGCATATATCCCTTCGATTCGAGGTATGGCTGTCGGTCTCGCCATCTTACTTCACGAGGGTCTAGTTCGTCGTCGCGCAGAAGGCTGGTGTGAGTATGGTCATCCAACATAAGAATAAGATGGTAGAGCACAGGATGTTGATAGCGTAGGGAAGGTCCGTCGCGGGTATCAAGAGAACGGAAGTGACGACTGGGCGCTGCTCAGGCGCTTAAACTGACCCACTGAGTCTATTGTTCGTTCCCTGTACTGTGGGAGAAAGGGAGGCAAGTGCGTGTTTGGCCGATGCCAGAGCCAGGTCGGTGAACTTTAAATGACAGTTCCCCGTGATAATTTATGATACTACTATATCCGATCAGCGCTTCACGGGAGCACAAGGATGTCTTTCGTCCTCCACGCATGCAGCGCAGACTTCATTTGGCTCGTCTTGTTCGCCATGCTGTCTTAACGTGTTCACCGTTATTGTTTCACGTCATCACTTACTCAGGACGCCCCGAGCTATTGGCGTGTTTGGAAGTGTTGCACTTTGATGGATGTTGTATTACCTTGCCTCACTCCCGGCGCCCGGGGAAGTAGAAGCCGTCATGACGGCGGAAACCGTAAGCCTATGGGGGTATGGGCAAGTATATAGTCCGTATCCCTTGCATGTTACCTACGTGGTTTGCTCTTCCCTACGTAGGTTACCCCTTGCCTATTGTTCCCGAACGTCTCTCCGGTAGAGATAAACTGCACACTCGTTATAAGCTTTCACGTCCTTCAATCGTACGCGTATCCTCGGGTCCCTAATTGCCTACGGCTAATGGAGTCGCAATAGCTCTTCCAAATCATGTCGTCTGAGATGTTTTGGACTGTCGCCGGAGATGGTGCGAACCTTTTGCAGTGTGGGCTCGGCCTCGTCATCGCAGGAAAAATATCTTTTCGTGTTTACAAAGACGGTCTATTCGCTTTTGTGCCGCTTCATCGGATCAGATCAGAGCTGGACGAGATTAGGAGGTTGCTCGATGATCTGGACCCCGCAGACATACAGAGAATCAACGATCCCCGTCGGCAAGCTAATTTACCAGCAATTCGAGAGCTTTGGACATCGTACAGAGAGTGCGTGTCCCTCGATTCCTCACGTTTCTGTGCTCACTTTGACTTGCACCTTGATAGGTGTCTGCGAGATTATAATCTTCTCATTATAGAACGCCAGGAGGCTAAGTGGACAACAAGAGTCTTCGGGGGCGACACAAATGGCGACATCTCTGAACTTCAATTTCGAACTAGCACCGTGCTGGAGGATACTAAGGTGCGACCTTGGGCATATTTCGCGGGTAGGAAGGTCGGACTCAGTTGTCATAGCGGTCGACCAAAGCATTTTCGCATCTGGCCCGTGAGGTTCGCCGACGACGAGAAGCAACTCCACGTAAGCAGTGCTCTTTTCCTCTCAGGCTGAATGCCCATCTGACTTTTTGCAGCCGCACCTGCACCCACCAGCATTCCATTACCCGTCACAACGCAGCCAGGCGCTGGTGTGCCTATTCAATCCTCTGCTCAAGCATAGCTTGGCGGACTGTGCAATGATTTTAAAGGCGTCGCTGATTTTCTGGACAATCAGCAATGATCAATTGTCTAACGATTTGACTCAGCTTCGCTCCTTACGTGAGCAATATACTCTACCCCGGTCCTAAATCACCTTGTACATGTAAGCGCTGCTGCAGCGAGCCTGCACGGAAAGTTTGTGAGAGTATTACTGTAGGCCTTGTTCTGCACGTAGTTAGGGCCATATTTAGACTGGTAGTTAGAGCCAGTTACAGTGAAACGAATTGCAGAGGCAGCTGCGAAGCCAAGATCCGTCCGTGTTACTGTCACTTTGGCCAACAGTAGCAGGACTTCAGGCTAGAGTGACGTGTGTCTTGCCGTTAGATGAGAGTTTATCTACCTTGTATTCTGACTTCGCGTTCATGGTAAAGTGGTGTAGGAGAGGGACGATCGGCAAGTGAAACCCCATCACAGCCTATTTCGAAGGTAGCGAGCCCGCACAAGCCAGAGCTGGGCCTAACTTGGGGCCGTGACAGACTGTAATGCCGTCCCACTGGGCGAAACGCCCGGGACGTAAAACCGTAGTTACCTCTTAGCAATGTAGCTGCATTGATTTTTTTAAAAAAAGACAGACTGTAATGGAACACGCTATCTTATCTGAGAGATCATCCCCGGAGGGTTCTGCAGCTCGTTTCATTGCAGCTGGCTCTAACAACCGAACAGCGATCAGACAACCTTTTTGGAACAAGCAGATAAAGTCCAAAACAGAAAAGATCCCCCGCCAGAAAGCGTGGAGCTCTGGATGTTAGTCAGCCCGATCTGAGGAGACGGGAACTTAATTGCACCTGGAGAGGAGAAACGTAATGTAATGCCAGGATCACACCACAAGCGTACACCCGAGTGAGCAGATGAGCGTGAACCTGGCACTACGCATCAACATTGCTGTTATTAGCAGCTAAGAATGACATTGCTAATGAGAGCTTTTTACCTGTGAGCAAAAGGTAAAGATGATCTACCATTTTGTCGAGTATTTTTCATCAGACAAAAGGGATGATTGTGGGTAGTGTCGCCAGCAGAAGACTGCGGCAGAAGGCTCGCGTTGCTGCCGAATATAATTTTTCTGTTGCTTGTCCCGAAAGGGCCCTTAGTGACAGCTTACGTGCCGCAAGCTAGCTGTCGTCCGAATGCGCGTCACGTCACACGGACCTTGTGTGGTTTGAGTGTCGTGGGAGCCATGCGGGCGCGGGTCCTGCTTCGAATGTGGCGGCGGCACGATGCAGGCAGAGCTTGGGAGGCGAGGCGCTTTGCGCGAGAAGCGAGAATGCAAAGCGCCGGTTTTTTCCACGAAGTGGAAAGGCAAGAGGGTGGGACGAAAGGAGCGCGACGATGTAAGCGTCGTAGCGGAGGCCTCAAGCACATATAATATGTCGTCTGCGTGCCGCAGTAGGGGCAGCGTTCCCGTTCAATCAGGGGTGAAGGCGGAGAAAAGCGCGAAAGTATGACAAGAATAGCATATCAAGCTCCGAACCTACAACACAAGAGACCATACCGTCCATATGCATACAAACCACTCCCTTTCCTTCCATAAAGCAATCACAGCTCAATCAACGAAGCCTCCTTAGCCTCTCCAAATCCGTTCGGGACGTTGCGCTCCTGGAGGTTGAACGATGTAGGCGGGTTTGAGGGCACGATAGGGAAGATCGAGCTCGGTAGCTGGGCCAACGGCTGAGGCTGGGGCTGTGGAGCGTAAGAGGGGTGATAGGGTGCCGGGTGAGCTTGTTGAGGTTGAGGAACAGAGGATGTGGGGGCAGGAGCGGGAGCAGGAACAGAAGGGGCAAACTGGGGCTGAGGCGTGGGGGGAACAGGTGCGGAGGGCTGGGTGGGCTGGGCTTGCGCAGGCGGCGGCGGGGCATATTGAGATTGGGGTGGTACCACCGGGGGCTGAGAAGATACCTGCTGGGCCTGCGGCTGATTCGGTGCGGAAGATGAGTACGGCGTCTGGCTGGGTGCCGGAGAATATTGTGCTTGGCTCGGCGCGGCAGGAGCGTAGGACGCGGGCGGGGCTAATGGCGCGAACTGCGGCTGTGCGAACGCCGGCGTTGACGGGGCGTACGGCACATGTTGTGGCTGGGTAGGCGCCGAAGTCGGGGACTGGAATGCTGGCTGGTAGGAAACCGTACTGCTTCGCGACAGCTCACCGTGGATAGTCCGCGTGGGCGACGAGGGCGCAGTGGGGTGCGTACTTTGCCGGATGGGCGGCGGGGATTGCACGGAGAGCGGTGGCGGAGACGCGACGGGCTGGTAAGAAGGACCGACCGCGGGTGGGGAGGCGTAGACGGACTGCCGAGGCACGAATGTCGACTGAGAGGGCGAGTAGGGCTGTTGGGCATATGCGGGCTGTTGAGGAGCATAGGGCGCCTGAGGGGGTACAAACGAAGGCTGAGAAGCTGTATACGCAGACTGGTACGCTTGTTGTTGGTAGTAGGGTTGAGGTGCCCCGTATCTCGGCCGAGCAACCTGCTCCGTCAAGATCCGATCGTACAACTTAACCGCCTGAGCCAGTTTGTCATTCATCCCTACCAGTAGCTCTTCTTTCCTGCCAGCGTCGTCTAGATTCATTGCGAGCTTCGGCCGGAGTCCATTCGCCTTGTCGAGGAGCTGGGTGACGGCCGGGTAGCGTGACAAGTCGCGCCCGCCCTGCGCGGAGAGCTGCTCGATCGTCTGGGAGAAAGTAAGGATCGTGTCGGACTCGACCGCAGAGAGGTCGTAAGCGTTCTCGGGTGGCGGACGTGGCGTCGCTTCGCGGCTGGCCGGTACAAAGCCATTACCGTTTCCATACACCGGCCCCGTTGTCGCATAATCGTACGACCCAACGTCTACGGGTGCACTCGGACGTGGTGCGTTCGCTTCGCGCAGGCTCGCTTCGATTGCCGCCTTAAAGTCTGGATCGTTCTCATCGTCCGCGGCATGACTGATCGGTGCGACAAGTGGCGGCTCAGACGCGCCGTAGGCGGGAGAGGAGGACGGGACGTAGTGTGAATTGCCGTAGGCTTGCTCGAGCGACAATCGGATGGCACGCTGAAGGTCGGCCTCTTCGTCGGCAGTGGCGTGCCGCTGCCGTCGTGAAGAATGCTTGTGGGGTCGTCTGTCCGAGGGCAGGCTGTAGTCACGATGAGCGGAAGGAAGACGGAGACGATGGGTGGGCACACCGGTCGTTCTTGTGCTTGGTGAGCTCCTTGTGGCACGACTCGCAGACACGGACCTCCTGCGTGATGCCGAAGTGGGGAAGAGGGAGCGTCTTAGACGAGCACTTGTGGTCGAAGACGCGGCCGCAGTTGCGGCAGTGATGCTTGCGATTTGTGAACGTGAAGGGGTCACGGCAGTACAAGCACACGTCGGAGTCAATCCACTCTGGCGCTGTCTGGGTGTCGACCATTGCGGAGGACGCCGCAGAAAAATCTTCGGGCGGGAAGTCGAAGCCTGGGGAGTGCGTCAGAGGATAGTCTGGGAAGAGGGAAGCGCGAGGCGTCCAAGGGGCGCGGTTGAAGAAGTTTCGGCCCTGAAACCAGATGCGGGTGTACACGAATCGACTGACGCGCGCCACGAACATACCAGCCTCGGACGACCGCGGGTGGAAGAGCAAAGACAGACGTACCTTCGCGTTTTAGGTCCCGGTAGGCCTGGCCAGCATAACTGAGGTGGGGCTTGGAGCCGAAAGCGACCGCCCAGTTCTGGATGTAGCGAAGGATCTTGGCGCGAACGTCACGATTGATGGTTGGGCTCTTGAGCAGGGAGACAAGGTTGTCTATGAATTCCCGCGAGGCGACTTCGGTCAGGAAATGGTCGCCACCGTTCTTGACGCAAATATCGGTGAGCTGAGTTCCGGCGCGTTAGTCATGCGCAGGCAGGCCGAGGCAGAATGATAGGACGCACGCTGAGGGCAAGGAGCTGGACGTTGGGGTTCTTGTGGTTTAGTCGTCGCTTGAGCGAGCGCATTGCGTCCTTGGGTGGTACGGCCTTGGACCGTATCTGGTCACATATCTCGAGGTTGAGCGCGATATCCTCTGAGCCTGCGGGCAACAGCTCCGACGTCGCCTTGTCTGACCTTCCACGTAAGACACTCATTTTCCGACGAGCAGAGCCAGGACGCACCAACAGATTCATCGAGCTGGTTAGTACCCCAGAGCCAGGATCCGATGCCGGACATGGTGGGTGGTTGTAGTTGTGGTCGCGAGTGAGTGGGCTTGAGTGAGGTGACTGTCCGGCTGACGCGGCGTCAAAGCGTAGAGCACTCCGCCGGCGCTCGAAAACGTGCGCTGACCGTGGGTTGCCTCTGCCCACCACCATCTCCCCTGCCACTCCTCTGTTTTTCCCCCTTACCCTTATCCCAGCCCTTCAGTCGAGATCTCTGGGTCATTTAATACGTCTTTGGTCATCGTTTGGGCTGCTTTTGAGGAAGAGGAGGTCCAGACGATCCCAGCACAGCCGCGTCGCCTACCGCGTCGCCCCGCCAAAACCGCGTTTGAACGCGTCCACGTCTTCCGCCTCGTCAATTCTAAACCCAATTAATCGTCTCTTGATCCGCTCGTGTACTGTCTCCCGTCCCGCCAGTCCCGGTTACCCTCCCCTTTCTTCCGTTAGCCCAGCCCCACCCCTTCCGCCATGCTCGGTCATCAGTTCGCCTACTCCGCTGCCCCCATCCGCAGGGTCAAGGAGGTCCAGTTTGGTATCTTGTCTCCAGAAGAGATCGTGCGTGACAGTTCTTTGTTTTTTACGCGGCCTCTTTTGGCCTTGCTGACGCCTCAATCAGAAAGCCTATTCCGTCGCCAAGGTCGAGTTCCCGGAGGTAATGGACGAGAACACCCATAAGGCTAAGGTCGGAGGACTCATGGACCCTCGCATGGGCACCATCGATCGCAACTTCAAGTGCCAGACGTGCGGAGAAGGCATGTCGGAGTGTCCTGGTCATTTTGGCCACATTGAACTCGCACGGCCCGTTTTTCACCCAGGTGCGTAACTCCTGCTGCTCCGGAGGCCCTCTCTTCTCGTCCCCTTTCCCTTTCCTCCGTCTTCTCTCGCCGCTGACGAGCATGCGGTGCTTGCGTGGCACGGATCATACGACAAGTCTCCCGGGCGCCTCCGTCTGCCCAGTGTGGATGCTGACTCGCACGTCTTGACAGGTTTCATTATTAAAGTGAAGAAAATATTGGAGTCGATCTGCGTGAATTGTGGGAAGTTAAAGGCCGACATCGTGAGTGGCGCGTTTCTTCTCTACTTGCTTCGCACCCCACCACCCATTTTCTGGGGGCTCTCTCCGATCTGGAGAACCCCGAACCCGCGCCGTGTTTCGTCCTCGAGAATCGAGGCGTTCTCCCGCCCGCTGTCCGCTGGCGCGCGTTTTCGGTCGCTTGATCGCCGCGCCGGCCTCATGGCACGCGTGGCTGGGCAGGACGCGCGGCGTGTGGTGAAAAGGGGGCCGAGCGAGGAGTGCGAAACGTACCATGTGCAGCCGCGTGTCCACAGTCGTCATCCCCGATGGTCATGGCCGCGGTCTTGCCCTGTTGGACTGCAAGGAGGCCCTCGCTGTGACGCAGCTAGAGCGGTCTGCCTCATGCTAGCACCGTGCCGATTGCCCACCTTTTTCTTCATTAATCTTCCATGTATATGTTTGCACGTCGTCGTCTGGGTGACGGCGATATACATGGACGCTGACCTTCGCACCCTTTCTATGTGTCGCCTGCGTGATGGTTCTGGTGCATCCCCGTGTGAGTAGAGCGACGACAACTTCGCGCAGAAGATCCGGCATGTGAAGGACCCGAAGGCTCGCATGGCCGTCGTGTGGAACCACTGCAAGAGTAAAATGCTCTGCGATGTGGACGAGCCGAAGGAGGAAGGGGCTGAGGGGGACGACGCGCCGACCAAGGGGCACGGAGGGTGTGGGTACATGCAGCCGACAATACGGAAAGAGGGCTTGAAGCTCTTTCTCCAGTACAAAAAGTCGAAGGACGAGGATGAGGCGCGTATTGCATTTCTGCGTCTCCATTTGCTCACGTCTCGCACAGGACGTCAAGGCGCTTGAGCCACAGAAGCGTCCGTTTAACCCGTCGGAAGTCTACACTACCTTGAAGAAGATCCCGGACTCCGACTTGCTGCTACTTGGCCTCTCGGATGAGTACGCGCGCCCAGAGTGGATGATTCTGACTGTCATGCCCGTACCCCCACCGCCTGTGCGCCCAAGCATCGCCGTCGACGGCGGCGCGATGCGCTCCGAGGATGACCTGACTTACAAGCTCGGCGAGATCATCAAAGCATCAGCGAATGTGCGCAAGAGCGAGCAGGAGGGTTCGCCGCAGCACATCATCTCCGAGTTCGAGCAACTCCTCCAATTCCACGTGGCGACGTACATGGACAACGACATTGCGGGTATTCCACAGGCGTTGCAGAAGTCCGGTCGGCCTGTAAAGGCGATCCGCGCGCGACTCAAGGGCAAGGAGGGTCGCCTACGTGGGAATCTCATGGGCAAGCGTGTCGACTTCTCAGCACGGACAGTTATCACCGGCGACCCGAACCTCGAGCTGGACGAGGTCGGCGTTCCGCGAAGCGTCGCGATGACGCTGACGTATCCCGAGCGCGGTATGTGCCGTGGCGCAGATTCCGACTTGTGCTGACACATCCGCACAGTGACGCCATACAACATCGTGTATCTTCAGGAGCTTGTCCGAAACGGTCCGACGGCATACCCCGGCGCCCGCTACGTCGTGCGTGATACTGGTGAGCGTATAGACTTGCGATACAACAAACGCACCGATGCGTTCTTGCAATATGGCTGGATCGTTGAGCGACATCTTAAGGACGGAGAGTGAGTGATATCTACCTCGTTATCGTACGGAAGGATGCTGACAATTCTGTAAGCTATGTGCTGTTCAACCGTCAGCCCTCGCTGCACAAGATGAGTATGATGAGCCACCGAGTACGGCTCATGCCTTACTCAAGTACGTGTCTTTTTTTCCGTCGGAAAGGGTGGAAACTGAGGCGGCCATCGCATAGCATTCCGGCTGAACTTGTCCGTGTGAGTATGAGACCTGGACGTTGATCCAGGATGTGTCGGTGACCAGTTCACAGCACGCCACCATATAATGCCGACTTCGACGGTGACGAGATGAACATGCATGTGCCGCAGAGCGAGGAGACGAGGGCAGAGCTTAGTCAGATCGCTTGGGTGCCACGGCAGGTGAGTTGCTGGTTTGCTACTCGCGGTCGGTAGATAATTGACGACTTGCGCAGATTATTTCTCCACAGGCGAACAAGCCAGTTATGGGCATCGTCCAGGACACGTTATGCGGCATTCGCAAGTTCACGCTTCGTGACTGCTTCCTTGACTGGAATCAAGTGCAAAACATCCTGCTGTGGCTTCCGGAGTGGGACGGCTCGATCCCAATTCCGGCCATCATTAAGCCGAAGCCTCTGTGGACAGGCAAGCAGATCCTGTCGATGACGATTCCAAAGGGCGTCAACATCTCCCGCTTATCTGACCCCAAATCGCACACGCCCGTCACGGACGATGGCATGTTGATTGAGAACGGAGACATCATTTACGGTGTTGTCGACAAGAAGACCGTGGGCGCGTCCATGGGCGGTCTCGTTCACGTCGTCTTCCGCGAGAAAGGTCCTGAGGCGACGAAGACCCTCTTCACAGGCCTCCAGACGGTCGTTAATTACTGGCTTTTCCACAACGGCTTTTCGATCGGCATAGGTGACACCATTGCCGACCATAAGACGATGGGGAACATCACGAAGACCATCGCGGAGCAGAAAGAGAAAGTTCGACAGATTATCGACGACGCGACACATGATCGCCTGAAGGCCGCGCCAGGTATGACGATCCGCGAATCGTTCGAGAGTCGCGTCGAGCGGGAGCTTAACTTGGCGCGCGACACGTCCGGTCGGTACGCGCAGAAAAATCTGAAGGATGATAACAACGTCAAGCAGATGGTCGTCGCTGGCTCTAAAGGATCATTCATCAATATCTCCCAGATGTCCGTGTGTGTGGGCCAGCAGTCCGTTGAAGGCAAACGTATCCCGTTCGGCTTCCGGCACCGCACCCTACCTCACTTCGTCAAGGACGACTTCAGTCCCGAGGCGCGCGGCTTCGTCGAGAACTCGTACCTGCGCGGCCTCACGCCACAGGAGTTCTTCTTTCACGCTATGGCCGGTCGAGAAGGTCTCATCGACACTGCAGTTAAGACCGCCGAAACGGGATACATTCAGCGTCGGCTTGTCAAGGCCCTCGAGGACGTCATGGTTCACTACGACGGCACGGTACGCAATTCGCTCGGCGATCTGCTGCAGTTCGTCTACGGCGAGGACGGCATGGACGGTGCCTTCATCGAGCGGCAGCACATTGACACGTTCGATCTGTCGGATCGTGATTTCGAACACAACTACCGCGTCGACGTCACGGACGGACAGAACGGGTTCATGGCGGATGTCTTGCAGCCGGATGTGGACGACAGCTCGCTGGAGTTGCAGGCGAAGTTGGATGAGGAGTACGCACAACTCGCGGAGGACCGGCGGACGCTGCGCGCGTTCGTCTTCCCCGGCGCGGATGGGTCGGCCCCGCATTATCTCCCAGTCAACCTCAATCGGATAGTCCAGAACGCATCTCAGATTTTCCACATCGACCGGAGGAAGCCATCCGACCTCCCGCCAGCGTACATCGTCGACGCTGTGCGGGGTCTGTGTTCACGCGTAATTGTCGTGCGCGGGGATGACCCGCTCAGCAGGCAGGCGCAGGAGAACGCGACGTTGAATTTCCGGATGCATCTTCGAGCTACATTCGCATCGCGACGCGTCCTGGAGCGCCACCATCTCACGCGCGAGGCGTTTGACTGGGTGCTCGGCGAGGTCGAGGCCAAGTTCAATCAGTCTGTGGTAAACCCCGGCGAGATGTGCGGCACGCTTGCTGCGCAGAGCATCGGCGAACCGGCGACGCAGATGACGCTAAACACGTTCCACTACGCCGGTGTCTCGAGCAAGAACGTCACGCTCGGTGTGCCGCGGCTGAAGGAGATCATCAACGTCGCGACGAACATTAAAACACCGTCCCTGACCGTTTACCTCGATTCGTCGATTGCGGGCAACGACCGTCTGGCAAAGAATGTCCAGCAAGAGCTCGCGTACACGAACTTGCGCACCGTCACCGCTGCCGTCGAGATATGGTACGACCCCGACCCAAGCACAACGATCATCGAAGAGGACAAGCTTTTCGTCGATGCGTTCTTCGCGATCCCCGATGACGAGGTCGAACAAAATCTTCACCGTCAGTCGCCATGGCTGCTCCGCCTTGAGCTCGACCGTGCGAAGATGATCGATCGCAAGTTGAACATGGAGTACGTCGCGGGCAAGATCGCGGAGAGCTTCCGGTCAGACCTGTTTGTGCTCTGGTCAGAAGACAATTCGGAGAAGCTCGTTATCCGGTGTCGTGTGCTCGGCGGCGCGGACAAGGACGACGACGGGACGGGCACAATCGAGGAGGATATTTTCTTGCGCCAACTCGAGAACACGATGCTTAACTCGATCGATCTCCGCGGTGTCAAGGGCATCAAGCGCGCGTTCTTGTCCGAACAAGACAAGTTGGCGATCACAGCTGACGGCGCGCTCGACCCCAAGGCGAGCAAGGAGTGGGTCCTCGAGACAGACGGCGTGAACATGAAGAAAGTGATGTGCATCGACGGTGTCGACTTCAGGCGGACGTACTCGAACTCGTGCGTTGAGATATTTGAGGTGCTCGGCATCGAGGCCGCGCGGGCGGCGATCATGAAGGAGCTCAGGAACGTCATCGAGTTCGACGGTTCGTATGTCAACTACCGGCACTTGGCCCTGCTCTGCGACTTGATGACCCATCGCGGCACGCTCATGGCGATCACCCGTCACGGTATCAACCGCGCAGACACAGGCGCTCTCATGCGTTCGTCGTTTGAGGAGACGGTCGAGATCCTCATGGAGGCGGCCGCCGTTGGCGAGCGCGACGACTGTCATGGCGTTGCGGAGAACATCCTCTTTGGCCAGATCGCTCCCATCGGCACAGGTGCCTTTGAAGTTGCGCTTGACATCGACATGCTGAAGGACGTCATTGTGGATCATCGCTTGCCTATACACAACCTGATGTCTGCGCCTGTCGATGGTGGCATGACGCCCGGTCAGGTTGCGATGACGCCGTACGACTCTAATTCGCCGATGTGGACGCAAGATGCGTACAAGGGTGAAGCGGCAGCCTTCTCCCCGCTTGCGTCCAACGGCGGCGAGGAAGCGTCAAATTTTGCGTACCTCGGTTTCGGCCAGTCGCCGATGCGCGACGGCGGTATGTCGCCCGCGCCGCCGGCAGGGTACAGTCCGTCGTCGCCAAGCATGTACTCGCCGACGTCGCCGTATGTGCCCACGTCACCCTTTGGTGGTGCAACTTCGCCTTTTGGCGGCACGAGTCCCTACGCTACCTCGCCGTTTTTCGATCGCGGGCGCGCGCCGACATCACCGACGTACTCGCCGACCTCGCCTGCGCTCAACCTTACGTCGCCCGGGTACTCACCCACGAGCCCGAGCTACAGTCCGACGAGCCCGAGCTTTTCGCCCGCGAGTCCGAGGTACAGTCCAACATCACCTGGTTTCAGCCCCGCGTCGCCAAATTACTCGCCCGCGAGTCCGTCGTTCAGCCCGGTGTCACCGAGATACTCGCCCAGTGAGTGTGTACCATGTCACTGGTGGGATCTGCCACTGATTTGCTCTTCGCAGCGTCGCCTACACAACTGTCGCCGACGTCACCAAAGTACTCGCCGACGTCACCGAAGTACTCCCCTACCTCCCCAACATCACCGTCATCACCCAAATACTGTGCGTCGTGTCGTCCGCTGTCGTTGCCCTCTCTCGTTCTGACTTTCCCGCAGCTCCCACCTCTCCCGCCTACTCGCCAGCGTGTAAGTACTGCGACGCCGACCCTATCAATCCTCTGCTGACCTCGTCCTCGCAGCGCCGGCCTACAGCCCCGCGTCGCCCGCCTATTCTCCCGCATCGCCCGCATGGTCTCCTACGAGCCCCGCGCAGAACGACAGGCGGAACGCGAAACGTACCGCCGCGTACAGCGCCTCGCCGTCCTGGGACTAATCTCGCCGCCTCCGCCTCTTGGACCGCCGTAGATGTTGCCATTTGCAGCTGGGTCGTCTCTTATTACGCACCTTGGCTATTATGACCCACCTGTGGACACGCGCCCGCCTGCCCGCTCGCCATGCTTGTTGCTTTGCCGCGCCTTGGTTGTATTTACCTACACGCACGCCACCATCCACTCTCCTATCTGCACCCGCCCTACCTCACCCCCATGAACAATTGTTTTATAAGTTCGTATTCTTGCGAGCCAGCTACGTGGCACCGTCTCGTGTAGAATAACATCACGTTCATCTCGACTATCGATGCTAGATATGTTATAAACTACTATGGAATGGACCGGGCGAGCGGAGGGTGTTGTGGGTGTGCGTGCGTGCAAGCGTGCATCGGAAAGAGGTATCGTATTGAGCAGGGCGGGACATGCGGCGCGAGACGACCGGGTACATTGTCTGTGCGGTAGATACAGGCGTCGCGGGCGCGCGGGCTTTTCCAGGTGGAGAGATCAAAAGACAGGATGGCAAAGAGAGAAAGTGAATACTACACGAAGGGAGAATAAAAAAAGAACAAGAAGGAGCGAGCGACGGCGCGGTGCGGCACGACAGGGGAACGTGAGACCGGGGAGGCGGTGAAGACGAGGCGAGAGCGAGGCAAGGAACGGACGATGTGGATGGTCGAGGAGGCTTGAGTGAGTGGATGAGTGAGCGATGAGACAGACGAGGGGAGCATGTAGGAGCCGAGTGGAGGGAACTGAATGTATGGGTGGATGTTTGTGGTGTTGAGAGAGAGAAAGCAAGCAGAGAAGTGTGACCGTCCGTGTGAGATGTGGGCCTGCTCGTGGATTGTGTGGCGAGCGCGGCGGTAAGAGTACACGTGTGGATGCGTGCGGGGGTATCGGTTCGGTAAGCGTGGGACGTGGATGGTCGTAGTGCGAGCGCGTGGGTGAGACGAACGGGATCCGATCCAAAGACGCGGGCGGCGCGCCAACTCATACGAAGAATTGTGTGCTACAAGAAAACGGGGCGTTAGCAGCAGCGCCAGCATAAGAGGGAGACACTGACTGTATCCTGCTTGCCGCGTGCACTTCCATCTCCTCCATCTTGTACGAATTAAGCTCCTCCTTGATCCGCTGCGCGAGCGCGGGCGTCAGCCGGCTCCATGTCGCGGGCTCGCTTCGGCGATCGTAGACCTGGCTCGGGAATGTGTCGTACACACTCAGGTTCGTCGCGAACGCGAGACGTTTCACCGGCGTCGTCTGTGCGCGGTGCGCGAGCGGCGGTGGCGGACCGCCGAGCGTCGACAGCACCGGCGCGGACGAGTTGAGCGCCGGGTGCGAGAAGACCTTCTCCGCGCCCGCATTCGTATTCACGCTCCGCGGTGCCTCGTCGTCGCTTGCCGCGGGCGAGTCGGATGTGTCGAAGGACAAAGGCGGCAGCGACGGCGGCCCGTGCATGCTGTTGTGCCGGTGCAGGCCGTCAATGTGGTCCGGATCTGGCGACGTGATGTGTGCGAGTGGACCCGGCGCGGTCTCGTGCGCAGTCGCGGACGAGTTGTACGAGTTCGAGCGCGCGCGTGGCGCGCCGACGCCCGCGCCGACGAAGCCGCCCACGATCGCGGGATCCATGTAGATGTGCTGGTCGTAGTTGTCCGCGTCTGCGGCGAAAGCGTCAGCATGGATACGTCAAGCCGAGATCACATAGATATTACTCTTGAGGATGCCCCGCGCAGGCTGACGCGTGCGCTCGACGCTGCGGCGGACACCGATAGCCCACGGCTCCGCCTCGACGCTCTCGTCGTCGTCGTCCTCGAGATGCGAGCCCTCAAGCGCCTGTCGGATCGTCATATCCCCCTCATCGTCATCCTCGTCGTCCTCACCCTCAAGCCTGCTCCAATCCTCGTCCTCTTCGTCCTCCTCGACCAACACGCGGTGCCCGTCCTCGTCGACGCGATACGCGCCCGACGCCACTAGGCCTGCGCGCGTCGCCGTGTTCTTCTCCCACGTCTCCGGCACCGGCCCGTTCGCCGCGGATGCGGCCGCCGCCGCTGCGGCGGCTGCAGCAGCCTCGGCCTCGGCCTTCGCTTTGGCGGCGGCGGCCTCCTGCGCGTTCGTCTTGAGCGTGTGTCGGCGCGCAAGCTCCGCGGCGGGGCTAAGGCCTGAGAACTCGGACGAGCCGGCGCGATCGACCTCCATCGAGACCTGGGATACGCTCGGCTCGACCACGGCGCCCTTCTTGCCCTTCTTCTTGCCTTTGCGATCGCCTGCCGAACCGGCGGCAGCATCCTCGCCGGCAGCGTCTTCGCGTTCCTTATCTTTATCCTTGTCCTTGAAGATAGCGGTGATCCCCGCGAGCGAATTGCGCCGCGCAAGCTTGCCGATCGAGCCGAGCTTGCGGATGACGACCGAAGCCGACGACATAGTCGACGAGAGCGAGATATTATCCGTGCTGGCATTCAGCCGCGCATTGAACAGCGCCGTCCGGCTCTTCTTCTTCTTCCCCGCCGTGCTCGCGCCGTCCGCGCCGCCCGTCTCGGGGCCCGACGCGCTCCCGCCCGCAGACCCCTCGACCGCCTGTGCGGCAGACAGAGACAGCGCGCGCCGCAGCCGGCCCTTGATCCCCGACGGCTTCGGTGTGTCGCCAGCGGCGGGTGTGCTCAACGCAAGCAGCTCAGAGTCGTCCCGCGACTTGCGCTTCTCCGCGGCGCTCAGCGTCATGCTACCTTGTCCAAGCGGCGACGGCCGCGGCGTACGCGGGCCCGTGCCCACACTGCCGGTTGATATCGTACTCGCGCTCGATTGTACTGGCCGCGTGGTGGGCGAAGGCCGCTGCGAGCCAGACGAGGACGAAGAGGCCGTGCGGGCGTGCGGCCGCGGCGGGCCCGGGGGTGACCCTGCACCGCTGGCGGACGACGTTCGGCTCGACGAGCCCGATGTGGGCGCGCGCTCGCCGTTAGCGCGTGAGCGGCCGCTACCGGGCGGTGTGCCGGGCTGCGGCTGCTGGCCCTGAAGCGAGCTTGTACGTGCGCGGTGCGCAGAACCCGTCGAATTGACAGACGAAGATGAACCGGCTGCCTCTGAGCCACGCGCGTACGGCGGCTGAAAGCCGGGTGCACCGCCGCGCCAGTCGGGCGGGGGCGGTTCAGCGTGCTGGGTACCTTGGCGGGCGGGACGGCGGTAGGGGTGGAAGCCGTCGTAAGACGGACCAGAGACGCCGGCGGGCGATGTGCCGGACGGCGAGGTCGGCTGCGGGCTCGCGCGGTGGTACGCGGCCTGGTGCTGCGGGTGAGGCGGTGGCGGGGTGCCGGAGGGAAAGGCGTTGAAGGGGCTCTGCTGGAAGTACTCTGCGCGCGAAGACGGTGGGCCGGGCGCCGACGACTGCTGCTGCTGCTGACGCGGTTGCTGTTGCTGCTGATGGTGGGCCTGGGCGACGGCGGCTTGGCTGAACATCATCTGGTGGTACCACTGCGCGAACTGAGCCGCGTTGGGGTCGAAGAAGGCTGGCTGCGGGTGCTGGCCGGCGTGCATCCCGAACGCGGCGGGGCCGGAACCGGGATGGTTTTGGTAGTAGGCGGGGAAGAAGGCGGCCGGCGGCGGCTGCCATCCCGGCGGCGGCGGGCCCTGTGGTTGCGGTTGCTGCGGCAGAGGCGCCTGCTGGCCTTGGGAACCGAGTGGCTGTCCCTGCTGCTGCTGGCCGGCCTGCTGTTGCTGCTGCTGTTGTTGCAGCTGTTGATGCTGATGTTGGAGCTGCTGGACCGGATACGGATAAGGGTTCGAGTTGACGGTAGCGGGGACCGGGGAAGGGCGGCTGTCCATACTGTGCTCGCGCGGGATGTGTTCTCGGGGGATCTGCCAGTCGTGGGCGGCGAGCACGGCCATCGACTGCTTCGTCAGGTCAGAACAAACCAGAGGACGAGTCTGGATGGCCGGCAGGGCCACGCACGCAGCACGGGATCTGTTCGGGACAACGAGAGAAGGTCGTTGATTAGGGCGTCGTCGTCGTTGTAGGTGACGGAGACGGGGAGGTGCTCGGCGTCCCTGACGTCGTGGTCGAGGAGGAAGGCGTCGTCGGCTGCGATGATGAAGGACGAGGGAGGAAAGGGACGGCTGATGATGGCCGAATCGTCACCACGCGAAACGGGCCTCTCTCCGTCCTCGATCGCAGCTCGGTCCTCGGGCTGCCTTTCGCTGTTTTGCGTGAGACTTTAGGAGAAAACAAGAGAGCCCGATATCCTTGTCGTTTGTCGTCGTCAAAGGCAGCGTGGAGCAGACCCGTGCCGTCTGGGATCTTCTGCGATGTTCATTAATTCTGTCGGCTCTCGGCCAGCTGTGTGCGCTGCTCAACTCCCACACGTGCTTCGTCCTCAGCACCTTATCGCGTCACTGTTCCCGCGCCCAGGGTCCCACTAGACGACCGCCGGCGCCGCTGGCACTGGACAGGAGAATGCTAGATACAGTACTAGGCCCGCTCGAATTCCGCGCCGGACGGCGAGGGCGACATGGAAGTGTCGCGCCCCTTCCGCCACGTTCAAGCACTCTGCCAGCGCGCGCGCATGTTCACACCATCAGGCAGCGCGCTGGAGGATCGAGCGTGCTTGAGCTGCGCAGCGCCAGCCCCAATTTGAACCCGGCCCCGCCGTGCTCCCGACCAGTACTGTCAGCCTGTTTCCGGCTAGCCTGGAGGCTGATGGCAATACAGATAGCTGAGCACGCCGGCCGGCAGTCAGAGGCATGACGAGTCTGACGACCAGCGCCGCCGCTCCCGTCCCGCCAGCAACCGTGCCCGGTCCGCGCGAGGTCCCGCGCCCCCCGGCCCTCCCCGGCCTGCCCCCGTCCTTCCCCGGGTGCCGCAGACGGGGCCGTAAACTACTGAAATCGTAACAGCGTCGCAGGAGCAGGCACCGCTGTGGCTCCACTTCCGCGCGTCGTCGCGAGCGCATCACCGCGCCGGCCCTGCGCCGCGCGTCTTTCGCATTAGATTGCGCTGCGCGTGTAGGCACGCTCAGCCGGGCCCTGGTGGCGTCGGACGTCGTGAGGGACTTGCCCAGGCCTTCACGCTGTCTGCGTTCGAATGACGCAGGACAGTGGCCGGCGTCGAGACGGGTGCCGAAGGCCGATGCGCTCGTTCGGAGTTGACGGGTACACCAGATCGCGTGGCTTCCGGGAGTCCGGGACGAAGGGTGTAAGTTTCAAGGTGCACATCAGTGCGGTCTGTCATCGTTGCGGGCTGGTACAGTAGTGCTGGTACGGTACGATAACGACGCGACAGCATCGCCCAGCGTCCGACAATAAACGTGCACATCTTCGCCTTCCTTCCCGGTCGTGCGTTCAAACGACGGCAGGGCTGCGGCCTCGGAATAACCGACGACCGGCATCGTTCCCCTGAACGCTCAGACGGCTTCGGGAACCAGTATAAGCCCGGCGTCCTAGAAACATCGTGGTGTCAGTCGGACGCTCGTAAGAAGGGAGACCCGGAACGTGCCTTCGCATCTCCCGCAGTCTGCCCAGAACTAGCTTCCTCCGCATCTCCCCTGCCGAGCGTGCGTTCGATGGCAACGCTAAACCGTATATCCTGCGTCTTCGTCAGTTCGCTGCCGGCGGGACGAGCAAGGGAGGTCGACCTCTGTCGCCCGCGTCGTCGCGCCGCCTCCGTCCGGCCCACGCACGAACCGCCGCGTGTTGAGGTTCGTCAGGAGGCAGCAGAAATAGCTTGACGAGAACGATGTGTAGAACGGCCGATAGAGGAACACGTGCGGCCGCCAGGCGTACTGGTCTCGTCGGTCAGAATCAGATAAGGGAGGGACGCGGGGAGGACGTCATAGAACATACGAAGAAGAGCGCGCAGGTGGCTAGGAGAACAGTGAAGAGGCCCGTGTTGACGACGATGAGTTGTAGGCGGTATACGACCACTCGCGAGCTGCGGCAAACTGTCGAGGCGGTGGACAAGGGAGGAAGGAACTGGGGACAGACCTCGGGGTTAGGGGGTAGTGCGCGGACAGGAGTGCTAGGAGGCCAGTCACGATCGACACGTCGACCACGACCTCTGCTGCGAGCGCGGAGATGCCGAGGCCCTGTGGTCGTCAGCGGGCCAGAACGCGGCAAAAGGGGCTGCATACGAGGATGAATGGCGTGCTGAGGAGCGATGCGGGCTGGTCGAAGCCCGCGAAGAGCAGGTCTGCGCAGGCGCGGGGATCAGCGCGGTCCTAAGACGGAACGTAGCACGCACATGTATAGCAGGCTGGAAGCGAGTGTCAGAGACGGCTAGGTGGATACGAGAGGGACGTACCCGGGTGCCAGAGCGCCAACACCACCTGGAGTCACCGGTGTGAGCGAGGCAACGCGCTCGACACGAACTTACCAGGGCAAGGAATGCACTACTATATCGCCGCAAGGCGACTAGGGGCAAGAATGGGGTTAGCGACTTCAATAGATTGCACGCATCTTGTCGAACACGTACAGCGCCACACTCGATGGATGAAGTAGAGCTCAACGATGCTCGTCACCAATGTCTGCAGACCGTCACGTCGCGTCCGCGGACGAGGACAAGTTAGCTCACCTGCAACCAATTTTGAAGCTGCACATCGTGAACATCTGGTATGTGTGACAAGCGAAGGGTGCGTACTAGACCTGGCCTGCGGGGTGCGCGATCAGCGTCGATAGCCGAGCTTCGCGCAGGGATACGTGCCTCGAGAGCTTGCTCAGCTTCTGTATCCCGCCGTAGTCTTGGATGAGTGCGGTCCACACTGCAGCAACCCGGTGGATCGAACGAGATCTAGCTGGACATTTCGCGGGATAACGCACGGTAAGTAAAGCCAAGGGCCTCATGCGCGGTGCTCATGGCCCTGTCGATCTGCGCCATAGCATGCTTATCCCAACGGGTGAAGGCGGGGAGACCAACCAGAGCCCAGCGACCTAGGAAACCCCTGAGTCAGCACATCACAGGACGATGGAGAGGTGGCGCACCATCATCTTCAGTCTCGCAGGATCGCTCCCGTAGCTTAACGTTTGGAATCAGAATCATGATCCTGCCAACGAGGATGCTAGAAGACGCACTTCCAGAAATAAAGATACCTATGCGGCGCGGGTGTCAGCGCGGCGCTAGGGTCCCGCGCGAGAAGGGAACGCACGCTTGCATTGAGCCCACGCCATACAGCACGAGGGAGAGGCAAACGCCGATCAGTACGCATCCGAGTGTGTTCGAGAGGTCGAGCTGGATCGGGTTCTCCGTTGGTCGCGCGAGAGACGGGCTGCTGGCCATGGCTTGATGCGCGGTCGCAATTGAGAGGCAGCAGAGGATGGGGACGCACAACGCTCGTCGGCGTCGTTATATGCGACGTTCTGTCTTCGGTGCTGTGCTGCGAGATGCCGAGGGGCGCACGCACCTACCGCGCACGCTCCGCGACCCTCCATGCCCATGGAATAGAATGAAAGAAAGTGGGCTTCCGCGGTCTCTCACGACGATGCGAACGTGATGCAGGGCGGCGACTTCGAAAGATAGCGGGCATCGTGTGACGGGCGCGGGGCGCGGGTTTAGGGTTCGATGGTTGTCCGTGGTGAGCACTGATGATAAGCCATGAGAACATGCAACTTATAACTTCTGTCATTTCTCAGTGGAGCGGTCGTTGCGACTGTGACCGGTCGGCGCTAACAGGCGTCCAGTCATCATTGCATAGAAGTAAGATTCGTGTGTTCAATTTGGGGAAGGCGACCGTCTCTTGGGAAGGGAACGCTTCACCCACGCGGAGCGGCACGAGGACGTCTTTGCGTAGCGAGGCGCAATCCGTCAAAATAGGAAGGGTACATTTTGCATTGTTCGTTCCCATGCTTTGCACCAAGATACAGAACGAAGATGAAAGGATCGGACACATTGGGGGACGATTGCCAAGGCTCCGGCGCCCGCGACAACCTCAAAATTTCTCAGCTTTGCACGGAACACGCCATGATGAGATTTTATGTTGCATTTGGGGGTCATGAGACGCCTGCGCGACGTGAGTGTAGGCTATGGCGTGGATCTCGAGGATGGCACGCGTAATGGCCCAGGAGATGAAATCGACGGGCGGGAAGCTTAAGCCTTCGGCTGAAGTTACCCCGTAGACCGCCAGGGATAGTGCGACCATGATCCAGATGGACTCTTCTGCGAACAACCTCCCAGGGCATGCGCCTAGCAGCAAATTAGGGTCAGATTAGCTCGATCGCTTGTAGGGATGAACGGCGTACGCACCGGCGGCCACGACTGTACACGGAGCGGCTTAGGTCGTTCTTGCTGTAGTCGAAAGTACCGTCGTTGATGAAGCGTTCCGGACCGAAGACCGTTAGACTCGGATAGAGCTTCTCGTCGTAAAGGATTTCCTGTATCTTGGCTTCGGGCAGGCAAGGGGCTGCCTTACCAGACGTTACCTATGACGATCAATCCCTTGGGGATACGATATCCGCGATATGTGTCATCCTCATGCAGCAGGTGAGGAATAATTACAGGCGAGTGCTTCGATCGGGTTTTGCGCAAAAGCTTCATCAGAGCAGTGAAGTGGGGCAGGCGAGCCTTGTCTTAAAATCAAGCAGTCGAGCCGAGCCGGCAGCACTGTCGATCTCAGCTTGTGCGCGCGCCTGTACGCCCGAGTACAACAGCATGACCAACATAAAGACTTCCCCGCTGACAATGGTCCGATAGGCACGAGGAAAGCTCATTCGTCTCAGCGCAAGAGTACACTTACTTATGGTCTCAAAGGTCGCTGTATGTGGGTGGAAAGATTCAGAAGCCATGCCGATAAATGCACATTCAAAATGGCACGTGCTGCCAAAGGCCACTGCCGTCATATCGCGCATGATAGCCTTGCTGATGCTTAAAAGCTCTTCCAACAAGTTGACCATGTAGCAAGGGCACGCCGCTCCCGTTTTCTGATTCTTATAGTCAGAGAAGTGGGTGATCCGATATGAGCACCAAGTTCTTACCAGGGTAGTTCTAGCTGAACGGAGCGGGTTTTCTCGGCCGCCGGGTCCGCTCTTTCCATGACCGGAGGTGAATACCCAGTGATGAGCCGCCGAGCCTGCTTGAAACAAGTTGCACTCCAAGACGAGGTCAATGTCTGGGGAAAACACACCATGAAATGGATTGGCATATGGAACCAAGTGACACTCACCAACCACATTGCGGGACTGTGGGCAAGGGAAGTGTAGTCCAAGACAGCCTCTGCTGTCTTGATATACGGATCGCCTTCGTCCTGAGTGAGTATACCGCACGTCACGCTCATTATGAGTCGGCCCGCGCGTTTGCGAGTGAACAATAGAGGTCAGTGCAGAAAAGATACGAGAGAGGGGAATGATTGGTCACAGCCTGTTGTACGCAGAAAAATCCTAGGGATCCTCGAGAAGTCGCAGCAATAGCCTCGCTATACAGTATCTATGCGGTTCGCGGAAGGCTTGTATGGTCTTCACAGCGCTGTATTTCTCGCTGAATATGTGTCGCAGGGAGCGCCACTCTGTATTGTACTGCACAAGGTCAGAGTCCTAACGGTTTGGACTGACCCTGTACGTCGCACGTTTGGCAGGCCGAGCGAATGAGACAGGCATACGTGATTGCACATGTTCATTGTAGGGAATACTGATCGATAGGAGTAGATGGAGGGGCAATTCTCGAAGAGGTCGGCTATTGTTACCTCTGGAGTATTGTGGAGTATTGAGCAAGACGATAGGCCTGCCAAGGGTGGAAAGATGGACCACGTCATCTATAGGAAAGGCGATGGACTTACAAGTCTCGGGAATCCGATAACTCCGAATTGCCGTAAATCTTCGGCCAGTATACGAATATATTCCTGGCATTGCTTCGAGGGATGTCAGGAAATTTTCGACCGGCAGAGGTTTTGATAAAATTTCCCGCCTCATAAAGGCACGAAAAGCGAACCATAAGGCCGTAAAAGATACGAAGGCGAGGGAGCCATCCCTGAGAAAGAGCGCTATGACAAACAATGCAGAGCGGGTTCCAGACACCCCGGACACGTGAGCGCGCGAACGAGCTCGAGGACCATCACATCCTTAGACAGTGCTCAGGTGTTGCCTGGAATCCATAGCCCTGGCCCTTCTTCCCACATAGGACGTAGCTTTGATAATGCACGAAGCGTCCGCTATTAGACATGCATGATATGAGTGGAAAGAGGCCAGTCGTATACGTGAGTTGCAAGTACTGCTGAGAGTAATCATGAACCTCGGCATAGAGCGACTGAACAAGCACCTGCGGCACGGTATTGAAGGAGCGTTGCGACGCAGTCTTTACGGCGAGCTGAATGATAAGAACGGTGAGACCAAGCACCCCACTCGAATTCCTCGGTGACGGCTGCATTCTGAGGTAAGAACATGGGAACCAGCGGATCTTGAATTGATGAGACAGTACAGTACGTACCATACGGTGTTTCCTGTTGGGTTCAGGATCCTACGAGGAAACGGAGTAAAAAATTGTTGACAAGTGCCTGTCATGCGGGCCCCAGTCAATATATCCCTTGAGCAAAATAAAGCAACCTGATCAGCCTTTCAAATTCGCAGCATCTTTTCGTAGATAAGGTCCAGAGCGAGTGGTCGGGCCTTTGGCGGTCACAAGTAGCGGCTCTCGCACTACTAGTACTACAGGATTTGAAGTAGCACAGGGGCGGGTGCACATACCGTGTAATGGTTCTCATGGCATAATACGGATACACCGCAGCCCAAAAATGAAGAGCAGCGCTCTTGAGGGCTGGTGGTGGCTTGAAACAGAAGTCGCCATACGGCCTCGGCAAAACCGTTGGAGAAACTGACGTGGCGCTTTAGCACGTCGCGGTCGCGCGTGACTCGTGACAGATCTACCGACACACGTGCATCTTGCTGTCCTCTCAGCCCTTAGTAAGCAGAAAAAGACCATCGCCCCAACCCCTTGCGCAAACCACGCTAGACCCGTGCCCGTCCACCACATGCGTCGCATCTTTATTCCACTCGTCTCCCGGGTGTCCTTCTGCCATATATTGGCTATTACTAGCGGCTCTCCCGGTGCTGCTGATAGCGCAGCTCATGCTTGTGAAATACGCATCAAGTTTAATAATCAGTACACCCACCTTGGACCTGGCTCGCCAAGGCTTCTTCGAACGATGTCTAGCTTGCCTCTACCTCCATAGCATCGCACCTACACCAGAGGGCCAATTTCCTTATATTCTCACCGACGTTGAAGGCGGGTCTGAGATTTGCTCTTCTTCTATAATCGAAACAGTACAGTGCAATGGTGGCGAACGTATAGGACGAATTAACTCATAATAACCAAAGAAGGGGTGGATAGTCACGGTAAGCCTACGACGGATCTCTGACGCAGTCCAGCGAGTGATCAATTACCGGGGGTTGCAGACGCTAAGTTACCCTTCCCTCTGCAACTCTGCTTCTACATTCGGTGACGAGGTTCCGCCCAACGATCAACTATATTTATTGGTCGTGCTCAGTTGCTAACCACGCTGCAGGTACCACCCATTTGTTAAAGCTACACATTTAGACATTTCATACGAAGTGTCCGTGACAACATGTAGCATGTCTTGGTCATGCATTAGTGCATCGGCTCTTCTCGTTCTGAGGGGCTTTGCCAGCCGGTCTGATCCTGGTCCGTCATAAATCTATAGTTCAGGGATGTATCCTCTCTCCCGTTTATTTTTCTAACACCAGACATGAGTCACTCGATACAAAGATGCCTGTGTCCGGAGGGAAATGTACCCAATCACTTCGCGTCATCCTCTCATCCACGTCCACTGGAGTAAACGACTTCTACACGCACCTAGGCTAAGCCTGTGCCTTAGAATCGGCTTTGCTTCCCATCCGGGCCGATACATTCAAAATGGAATGTCGAATCTTCGCCTGACGTGACGCCGTCTTGGCTTAGGGTCCGAAGCATGTAGTAGAATCGCTGTGCAACTTGAAGGCAAGTAGATCGCGCCCGCCGGGAGCTTGTTTCGTCTATTCCTAGAGTATCTTCAATCCCGTGCCTCGCGGGAAATGCTGCGGGGTAGCACAAGACGTACTTCAGGCCTAGCGTCTACATTCCCTGGTCGTTGACTTGGTTACGCCCACCGCTGCAAATTGTGCTAGCTTGTACCCATCTCGAACTCCATCGCCCCAAGACCATCATCATGGTATGATTGGCGTCCCGGTATCTATCCAGCCTCGTACAAGTAGTCGCATGAGGTAGACGCAGAGTTTGCAAGCCATGCATGATCTCCCACCCACTTTATCAGGGCTGCTCGGTGTATCGACGGCGGGGCTGGTTTGGGGTGCGCATTGTCCTCTACGCCTCTAACACACTCGTTTTCTGACACGCCCCCGTGGGTTTCAAGTACTCCATTATCTTGATCCTACTACTAGTCACTCATTATTGTCCAGCGTGATCTTATTCCTATGTGCCTGTCATAAGTTCCTGTATATTAATTCAGGCGGAACACCGGCTACCGGTATGCAATTTCTTATTTCGATTACTCAGATTTTCTCTAATGTTCGCTAGTATTATCCTGCTTATTCTTGGCATTCAAATATTAGCCTCCACCCTACACTGGCATGTTGTGCTCTCCAGTGTAGACCTTTTCGTCGGCTTTGATGGTGTCAACAACACTACAGCGGCTGCCTATTTCATCAATCCTGGTCGTCCACTCGAGGTTGCCTGCCTCGTCTTGTGCATCATAAACGCATGTTTCCGCTTTGGGCCAGCGGCTGCACTGACTAATGAAGATACTTGTTCAGGGAAGTATCGGCAATGTTTTTATGGTGCGCTACAAGTCATATCTAAAACCATAGTCCGTGCTACAACTCTAATTTGCACAGATCTGGCGGGTCTACGTACCCTGGGGACGCGATACTAGTAGGGCTGCCCTAGTGTGTGATGTTCCTTTGGTGCGCTATGGCTACTCTACTTGACTTCCTACTCACCTAAAACCCGACGTCGGGCCGTCTTTAACTTTGCTGATTTCAGTGTGTCTCTTTCATCCCATGTCTTAGAAGATACCCTCGACGATTTATAGTTCTGTCGATCGTCACCGCTGGCGTCATTACACGCCTGGACTCTTTCGTCAACGACTTCAATGTTGCATTCACTTCCAAGACGGCAGCTTTCGCCACCTATCCGTTCATTCAATTTTGCAGTACCGCACTCCGAGTCCTCTCTTGGTGCGTACTCTCTACTCCGAGCTCTGTCACCCGGATCCCGGTATTCCAGCGGGGACTCTGGACGCTCATCGATTCGGGCTGCGCCTATACCGCCACATCTCTTATATCCGTCCTGTGACGTGTACCGCAGACAGCTTTCATGCTTACCTCTGTGCTGACACAAGTTGCGGTGCGTGTGAGCTCAAGGGTCCTTGCTATCAAACAGCTTTTACCACATATTCAGTCCTTTGTCCCGCTCACCATCGTTTTGAGTGAGTGCTGGAAGATCACGGCCACAGTTGCCGCCACGGCACCCCGCCCAAATACGCTGCTGGCGGGAGGGAATGAACTAGCGCGGCGTCAGCCTGAGCGCCGGGTGTCGTTTACACGGACGATCTCTATCGATGACGCGGACGGCATGGTTGTCGCCACACACACGACGCAAAAGCATGCAGATAACGGTGTGCCAGTAAAGGATAAGCTTCCCGGATCCTGATAGGTGCAAAGCTGACACGAGGACGTAGATCAAAGAGGCTGATATTGAAGTTGATGTCAGTATGGAAAAGCAGAGGCTTAACCATGTTTTCCACGAATGATTTGTTTGCAGTCAATTCGATGCATACGCCCTGGGCTTCGGCATCGTCGAGAGTACACAACACGAGTACATGTGCCGCATCCGCGGTCACTACTGCTTCCCCGCTCATCCTTCGTTCCCTAACATTTTGGCTACTAACTGTGCAGACTCTAGTTCAAGTTGCAGATGTTGCGGTTGCGTGATAGTAAGACAATGGCTTGTGCTACGATCGTGGTTATGCTGTTATATCTTCCTGAACACACATATGCACAACTGTAGGATGGGTTGGGGTGAACATACTCAGGGACGGAAGCTGAGGAGGACCTGACTGTCAAAGACATGCGCTCTTCAGGACGTTTCCCCTTGTGAATACATTTTGTCGCTGAAGGCTCTATCCCTGCCCTCCAAGATCCTTCCAAAGTCATGCGAGCAACTAGCTATCATGTTCATTGGATCGCGAAGCAATGGCCCAACGATGCAGCAGCGGTATGGCAGCCACGGCTAAGCCATGTTACAGACTGTTATTACAGTACTAAAAGCGTATCGCAGGTGCGTAGTACAGGGAGAGGTCAGCAATCGACCAAAGAGAACATTGTCCACAGCAACATCGGTTTAATATAACATCTCACAGGACGAATCAGCAAGCTTCAGAGGTTTTGGCGCAGCGCCTTCACTGCATCGCGCTGTAGGCGCGTCATATGGGCTAGAAGTTCTCGAGCAGGTAATTCCGAGTGGTCACAAATCTGTTGCAGCTGGTCGCGAAGCTGTTGGCACATGGTGAATCCGAATACTGTGTATGTCGCAACGAGACCAGCCTTGAGAACAGCGCGGCGCCGTGCTGCGACGCGGCTTGCCTCACTTTCGGCATGTTGCTCGGCTTCGAGTTCAGTCAGGCGGTGCGAGATTCGATGAGCCTCAGCAAGAGCGTTCGACGGGAGGTCTGCCAGTCGCGCAAGTTCAAGTCCTGCTGTACTGAGCAATAGTCACAAGAATGGAAAAAAATCAAGGTTAACCATAGTGATCGAGGCCAATCGGTAGGCCATCTGCAATCCTAAGAGTCGATGTCAGCAGACAGTCGAGGGAACAAGTCCCGAACTGACTTATAGCGGAAAGTGAGACGAATGTTAGAGGCTGTTGCGCGCGTTGTCTGAATGGGGTCACAATTCAGGCAGAAGGCAGTCGCCAAAGGACCCACGTTCACAGAAAGATGAAGACTGGGTGTCGGGTGAGGGTGTATGCACACTCTAGGGGTGAACGAAGCTCACTTGACCACACTAGGCTGACGTGACAGAGTCGTTGACAGCTCGTGGAAATGCCTGAAAACTGCTGTAGATTGTGTCTGCGTGACGCATGTACAGCTCACGTCACAAAAAATACGAAGCACTGGGACAATCAGACAGAAAAAAAAGCAGATACGACGTGTTAGTACCTTTCTATCAATCAGTGCTTCGGCGATGGCGTGCGAGATGCCAACTCCTTCAGTTGGTGACGTGCCACGTCCGAGCTCATCTACGAGCACAAGCGAGCGTGGCGTTGCAAGACCCAGAATCATAGCTGAAGACACCATTTCATTTGCAAAGGTGCTGAGGCTCTTTTCGATGTCATCATCGTTTGATAGACGCGTAAGCATTGCATCATGAATCCTACATGAACGTTATCTTAGTGGCATGGCGACGAGTGGAAGTAAAGGGTGAACCGAAAGCTGGCATATTCTGCGGGCACGAAGCATCCACTCATGGCCATGACGGTGAGAAGGCCGATTTGACGAAGGTACGTGCTCTTCCCTACGTGCGCATTCAGCTCGCCGCGGCGAGATTTCAGAAAAGAACCGACCAGACATGCTAAGAGACAGCATATCCGTCAGTCAAAACAATCATGCACAAGGCATGGGCGTACTTGGGCCCCTGTATTATCTGGAAAGCCGACGACTCTGAGCAGTAGACATCGTTGGCAACGAGATTGCCGGAAGCGAGCTGAACGTTCTCAAGCACCGGGTGTCTGCCGGCCTTGATTGCCAAGGTGCCCGTAAATTCCGGTCGAACTATGGAGGTCCTCTCAAGTCGGCAAAGAAAAGGTCAAGATAACGGACCATAGTTGTGTACTGCAACGGATTAAGCTTGAGCACTTGGCAGTGGGGAATGAGACGCACAGATAGAAACGCGAGCGAAAGACCACAACATGTCCAGCAGCGCAACCTAGCTCGAACCTGTAAATTCGAGGAGAATACAGCATAACAGCGAAACCAACCGCCTCCGAAGCTTTGTAGAGAGCTCCGATGTCTTGGAGGACTTTGTGGACAAAGCCCTCGACCGTCCTATAAAACAGTTAGTCACGTATGCAGGCAGGCGGAGGCCACGAACGAATAACTCAGCAACAATGCTTCGTCAAGGGCATCCTTCATTCGAGCATTGCGCTTTTTCTAGATTTCCCGAAGTAAACATCAACGTACAACGACATCCCTGCCCGCTTACCAATTCAAGACTGGTGAATAACCACCGGCCCTTCTGCATTGAGACGTTGATAAAGCCGGGAGGCAGGCCACTGCCAGCCGCATCGAGATCTGTCCGCTTAAGCGCAAGTACGAAGCCCGTTTCCTTGTAAACAAGAACGAGGGGCAGCTTATGCACATCGCAGAGGGACTGATGAAGCATCTGGATATCGCCAACATTCTCTTTATATGTCTCACGGGCTACATCAAGCAGAGGGTTGCAGTTCGCCTGTGAATTGTGAGCATATCCAGGAACGATGAGTCTGAAAACCTGACTTTGACGGCATAGACACGTGCGTTGACACCTGCCAGGCCGCTCTAAGGTCGCCTCATAATTTCAGGAATGTAGCATCCCGGGAGACATGAGACAGCGCACTCTGGACAGAGCGGCGTCTTCATTCAAACCTTGCCGTACGAGAGCCTCGATGCGACCTAATCGTTCGTCCGACAGCATCTGGGCATTAGAGATATAAGTATTCCAGGGAGATAGAAAACAGAACTATGTACTTCAAATATAGTTCTGAGTAGCTGGCTATTGGAGCCTCGGAGGGCACGTTGAAGTTCAGGCAGGGTCTTGACTGCGTTTCGAAGATTAAGCAACTGCGCGACTCGGCTTGACGCCATGCGAGCTGTGCCTACGCCTTTCGCTTCGCTCGCAGCAAGCTGAACAAAGGAAAATACAATGAAAGCCAAAATGTACCGAGCCCAGAGGACCTCACCGATGATACAAGCTTATCAAAATCTATTTTGCTAAGATGACGCAGGGCGTCTTTGACAGCCGTAAACCTATCTTCTGATTGTACAAGTTCTATGAACAGAAATGTCGATAAGCAATGACAACTTTTGAGAGGCAGTAGCCTACCTTCCACCGCATTAAGCCGCATTTCGATCGCAGCATGGACTGTCGGATATTAGGCGAGCAATGCGACCCACCAAGCAACATACCCGTGCTTGGGGCCATAAGGGTTGTCCGCAGAAGGCGACTCGCCATAGCCGTCCATGTATGATTCAAGACGCTGCAGACATTAAGTCTTATCTTAAAACGAGAGCACACAGCATACCCAAACAAGGAATGACTCGACTTCTTGAATGACATATTTCCGACAAGTTCTAAGTTGCGAGCCGTGTCCGGGTCGATCATCATAGTCCCATCTACGGCAATGAACCGAATCCGGAGAGAAGCGGACGCAAAGGATGTGTTGAGTTTGAGTTCTGCGTACTTGAAAAGCGCCGATGTGGCGGATAGAGCATAGTATCTGATCTTCTGAATGAACTTGTAAGCATTGGCTGGATGTGATCCACTCACTTGTTCGAGGCAGCCAGGAGGGTCGCAGCGCGTTCGTCATCCTGAACACAGAGTTGGCTGATAAACTGTAGACCTGAGACAAAAATAAGTGCTATGCGCACAAAATGACTCGCGATACGTGACGACATACCCGCCTCATCGTTCCAAAACTTCCGTGACACTGGCTCCAAAATGGCTCCGGGAAACTCGTCCTGGACGCATTGAACGAGGAGTGACGTCGCGCTTTGAGTTTTCCCCGCTTTCGCATCAATTGTATCACCTGCAAAGAAAAATGTGTCTGGAATGAGGATGAGGGACGGCCTGTGAAGATGCATTTGATGCATAGTCTTGACGTAGGTCTGGCAATCAGCAACCTATATGCGCGTTGAGCGGCGTGGCGACTTCAGCAATTAAAGACGTACCTGAACCAATACGACCCTACCCGTATCCTTGTCAAGGCAAGCCATCCCTACTTCCCTGCCAATACCGCGACTTTCGATGAGTGCGATTACGAAGCTCACTTCGTAACGCGAAGACGCTGAAGTAAAAGGTCGAACGGCTGTTCCAGGACGCGATTGCCAAGACGCAAAGCCCTGCCGGGTTATGGAGGTTTGCTCTGATCGTGGACGCATACTCTCTCCTCCAGAATTTGTGATCATAGTTGAACGACTCGATATTGCCAGAGTGCTCGTGACAGGGGCGGGATGCAAGATAGGAAGCCCAAGTGCGTTCGTGAATCGTGGGAGAACAGGAGTGGGATGGATCACCTGATCGTATATACAATAGCGTCATCCACTAGCGGTCCGCCGCGAAGGAAGTGTGACACAAAAAGCACATGAACACGGTCAAGGTTACGGATACAGGGATTCGGCCGTCCTTTGAATTTCGATGTTCCTTTGAATTTTGGCTTTGTATCTACCACTTCCCCTTTTAAAATTCTTGGTAAAATACAGTGCATTTATCAACATTGGTACTATGTAAATATGTAATTTGAAGGAGGTTCGACGAGGGGGTGGACCACGAAAATTGAAATACCGTAGAATCACTGTCAACTTCTGATACTTCCGGTTTGTTTCTGGCAATAGCATGATAGCCATCTTCATACCCAGCTCTGTCTGAGAGTAGAAAATACAGAAACATGCTAAGCCTTCCTTTCGCTAAAAATTTGAGATGATTAGTGGGGCAGGTCGCTGTACCGCAGGTAAAAGAGACATAGCGTGACGCGGTGGCGCACTGTATCAAA